>WNWK01003391.1:47500-168561 GCA_009830355.1 Cherax destructor | reverse complement strand
TGATGGTACACTGTCAGTATGTAAGACCATCACTGATGGTACACTGCCAGCATGTAAGAACATCACTGATGGTACACTGCCAGTATGTAAGACCACTGATGGTACACTGCCAGTATGTAAGACCACTGATGGTACACTGTCAGTATGTAAGACCACTGATGGTACACTGTTAGTATGTAAGAACACTGATGGTACACTGTCAGTATATAAGACCACTGATGGTACACTGTCAGTATGTAAGACCACTGATGGTACACTGTTAGTATGTAAGAACATCACTGATGACACACTGTCAGTATGTAAGACCACTGATGGTACACTGTCAGTATATAAGACCACTGATGGTTCACTGTCAGTATGTAAGAACATCACTGATGGTACACTGTCAGTATGTAAGACCACTGATGGTACACTGTCAGTATGTAAGAACGTCATTGATGGTACACTGTCAGTATGTAAGAACATCACTGATGGTACACTTTCAGTATGTAAGAACATCACTGATGGTACACTGTCAGCATGTAAGAACATCACTGATGGTACACTGCCAGTATGTAAGAACATCACTGATGGTACACTGTCAGTATGTAAGAACATCACTGATGGCACACTGTCAGTATGTAAGAACGTCACTGATGGCACACTGCCAGTATGTAAGAACATCACTGATGGCACAAAACTATCATTTAAGTGCTGTCACTCATGGTAGAGCCAGTGAAATAAACTAGGCTTGTTTACATCTATATACTATTTGTAGGCTTAACCAGGAATGAACTACTGAAGCACTGACAGACTCTATATTAGGGCCTGATGACTCACGCTGTGTTAATGTATTTTCTGAAATACTACTGCTACTACTACTATTACTACTAGTACTAATATGTATTTCGGTCTCTGTGCTATCCGAGAAAGGTATAATTGTATTACCTAAGGAGATGTTCTGAGGTTATAAACGTAATCAGGAGGATGGGCGGGAGGCACGAACCCTGGTTTATAAATTGACAGGTCCAGTGCTCTACCACTTCGTCCACCGGTCTTCCAATAGGGAAGGAACGGACACACTACTTCTGTACATGTTTCCAACAGAGGTACCAACTGTAACAAAACCAAATTCCTTCCCCACAGTCCAGGAGCTTTAGCAGTAAATCTTTTCTTACCTCCCTCAAAGCCATATAGTCTATGAACTCAGATTAAGTCGTATATTGTTTTAAGGAACGTAAGAATAGATTTGCTGCTAATGCTCCTGTATGGTGGGAAAGGAATTCAGCTAAGTTACAGTTGCTGGCTCTAACGGAAACATGTACAGAAGAGGTACTGTTTCCAGTCCTTCCCTATTAGAAGTTCGGTGGGCGAAGCGGTTGAGCGCCGGACTTGTCAGTTTAAGGACCACGGTTCACTCTTCCCATCCAACCTTCTTGTTATTCAGTGACATTCTTTTATTACAACTTAATGTAAGTCGATGAACGTAAACTTTAGACGAAATTAGTGTAAGATAATATCAGTGTACCTAACAATGTGCAGCTCTGACATTAAGGGAAGGTCCGGTAGCGCGGGTGTGCAGTTACCCAAAAAAACAATCGGTTAAAAAATAATAAATGAGTTAAGCTTACAAAAAATAGTTGAACAATCTGGCAACATTTTTGTGTTAGTCTCATTAGTGTAATCATTGAGAGACAGTGTAGCAAATCTACTGAGTACGTCCCTCTCAAATCCAACCATTCTCACTCGTAACTAGTGGTCAAACAAAAAATTTACCGAAGATGTCCTCTGCACCAAGAAACCAGTGAGTGTGAATATAATATCTATATACAGTACCAAGTTGATAAGATACATGTGCAACAGTTAGGTATCTTTATTCCAAAACGTTTCTTCTACACGGAAGGCTTCTTCTGTCAAATACATATTAGGAAGGTACAGCCCAGGAAGTTTACTACACTGCCTCTCACTGATTTCATTCTTTCGTCTAGTAGTGTTCTCCGCCTATCCTGTCAAAATTATATATGCCTCATTCAGGCCTTGCATATCTCAGGACGAAAGTACCTGCATTCTACTTCAAGGCGACGCTTCCCCTTCCTTATCATAATTGTACATTTTCTATCGTGTTGATACCAGCACTATCTCCCATATTTACACACCCCCTTTAGCTTAGTATTTACAGATGTCCTTACTGCCTACGTTTACAATGGTAGATTCATTCTTGGTTTCCGATAAGTGATTTGGTTTCTCTTGTTTATCTTCCCCTGAGTATATTTCTCTAGGATGTTTTTTTCTTTTTTTTCTGCTACAGTCGTCCTATTGTCCTCTTTATATTTCTCACTGTCCTGAATTCTTATTTACGTCTCTTCTTTCCTGCCCTGAGCATCTGTTTCCACCATTATTTCAGCTCTGCATCTCCTACCTTTATCATTCCCATTCTTTGTATATTTCTGGCAAGCTCCTCGGGAATTTATTCATATTACCTAGTTTTTCTTTATTTTCAATACTTCCCTTATACCTATCCAGCTTTCCATCTCTCCATGGCAAGTCCAGAAACATCTTTCCCATTTAAGTTCATTGCTTTGTACATGATATTTTTTTTACCACATATTCTACAATCAATGCCCCTTATGTCGTTTCCTAGATTATCGCCACTTGAACCACATTCCTACTAGCCATTCTGACTTTAGGATTTCTGTTTGTTGTATATGTGGGTCCGTGTGGTTTAGAGTTGGGGAAGACGAATGTTTTGAGTGGGTGGTAGGTGAACGTCAGTGTTTTGAGTGGGTGGTAGGTGAACGTCAGTGATCTCACCTCCTTGGTGATAATAAGAATAATCTACAACCATTGTCTAATAGCCTCAGTAGATAGATACTGTGCCTCTCTATAGAGGAACATTAGTCTGGTATTCGCTTTTCTTACTACATTGTTTACTGTCAGTTCTCCTGATATGCTTGGGTCAAAGAGAATTCCCAGACATTTCACTGAATATACTGAAGTGATGGTTCCCCATTACACTGAACATTAAAAGTATTTATCCTTTTCAGTTTACGTTTCTTGCCAAAGAGTATGGCTTCTGTTTTCCCGAGGTTTAGTGACAGTTGTCTACTAACCATTTGCTTCAGAACTAGTTCTTGTGGTAGTGCATTAGCTATATCTTGTATGTCTTTACCTGAGACTAGCACATCATTGTCGTCTGCATACAACCTGACACTGATGAGCATGTAATTAACATATGAAAATCGTAAGGGACTCAGAATACTACCTTGGGGAACTCACTTGCTGTCGGCAGGGGTTCTGATTCAGTACTATTGATCTTGGCATTATGTTTGCTGATAGTTTGTAGTTTCTTACATAATAAATTACAGGTAACTGTATCGAAAGATTTTGCATTCCTTTGAAATTCCCTAACGACACTTAAATTCTCAAAATGTCCATCAGATTAATTAGGGAGGTATCGGTCGAGTAAAATCTTCTGAAACCTGATTAGTAGCTATAGAAAATATTTTTATCATTAAGATACTTGATAATACACTGCTTTCTCTAGTATTCTGGACATCACACTGTGTGCTGTCACTGAGTCTTAGATAAGGATGTTTGAAGTCACTATGGGTTTTATACCAGGATGTGTGATGTCACTTATGTTTCAACAAAGAACACCGTATACAGAGCAAAGCTTCACGTATTTACATGATACAACTATTACAGACGTAGCTGATATTATTAACATACTATATAGAAACACATACTATATAGAACACTTATAGAATACTTACTGCTAGATGAACAGGACCAGCAGGTGTAAGGAAACGTACCGGGATCGATCCATGTGAAACAGGGGAAAAAAAAAGAATTGTTATCACTTGCTCACCTGCAGGGAAGGTGAAACTAATATTATATAACTATATTTAATTATTATTATTATTATTAGTAGTAGTAGTAGTAACAGCAGTATGTGCCACGTGGAGGCCAGTGGTTCGTCTTTAAAGTCCACAATCCCCCCCCACTTTCTGTCCCTTCCCCACTTTCTGTCCTACACTCTTGCATCTAACTCTTCCCCAGGTTCATGTGTCCAGGAGTCCATCTGTGTCCCCTCAGATATTCTCCCTTCCCCACTTTCTGTCCTACACTCTTGCATCTAACTCTTCCCCAGGTTCATGTGTCCAGGAGTCCATATGTGTCCTCAGATATTCTCCCTTCCCCACTTTCTGTCCTACACTCTTGCATCTAACTCTTCCCCAGGTTCATGTGTCCAGGAGTCCATATGTGTCCCCTCAGATATTCTCCCTTCCCCACTTTCTGTCCTACACTCTTGCATCTAACTCTTCCCCAGGTTCATGTGTCCAGGAGTCCATCTGTGTCCCTCAGATATTCTCCTTCCCACTTTCTGTCCTACACTCTTGCATCTAACTCTTCCCCAGGTTCATGTGTCCAGGAGTCCATCTGTGTCCCCTCAGATATTCTCCCTTCCCCACTTTCTGTCCTACACTCTTGCATCTAACTCTTCCCCAGGTTCATGTGTCCAGGAGTCCATCTGTGTCCCCTCAGATATTCTCCCTTCCCCACTTTCTGTCCTACACTCTTGCATCTAACTCTTCCCAGGTTCATGTGTCCAGGAGTCCATCTGTGTCCCTCAGATATTCTCCCTTCCCCACTTTCTGTCCTACACTCTGCATCTAACTCTTCCCCAGGTTCATGTGTCCAGGAGTCCATCTGTGTCCCTCAGATATTCTCCTTCCCCACTTTCTGTCCTACACTCTTGCATCTAACTCTTCCCCAGGTTCATGTGTCCAGGAGTCCATCTGTGTCCCCTCAGATATTCTCCCTTCCCACTTTCTGTCCTACACTCTTGCATCTAACTCTTCCCCAGGTTCATGTGTCCAGGAGTCCATCTGTGTCCCTCAGATATTCTCCCTTCCCCACTTTCTGTCCTACACTCTTGATCTAACTCTTCCCCAGGTTCATGTGTCCAGGAGTCCATCTGTGTCCCCTCAGATATTCTCCCTTCCCCACTTTCTGTCCTACACTCTTGCATCTAACTCTTCCTCAGGTTCATGTGTCCAGGAGTCCATCTGTGTCCCTCAGATATTCTCCCTTCCCACTTTCTGTCCTACACTCTTGCATCTAACTCTTCCCCAGGTTCATGTGTCCAGGAGTCCATCTGTGTCCCTCAGATATTCTCCCTTCCCCACTTTCTGTCCTACACTCTTGCATCTAACTCTTCCCCAGGTTCATGTGTCCAGGAGTCCATCTGTGTCCCTCAGATATTCTCCTTCCCCACTTTCTGTCCTACACTCTGCATCTAACTCTTCCCCAGGTTCATGTGTCCAGGAGTCCATCTGTGTCCCCTCAGATATTCTCCCTTCCCACTTTCTGTCCTACACTCTTGCATCTAACTCTTCCCCAGGTTCATGTGTCCAGGAGTCCATCTGTGTCCCTCAGATATTCTCCTTCCCCACTTTCTGTCCTACCTTTTGCATCTAACTCTTCCCCAGGTTCATGTGTCCAGGGTCCATCTGTGTCCCTCAGATATTCTCCCTTCCCCACTTTCTGTCCTACACTCTTGCATCTAACTCTTCCGGTTCATGTGTCAGGAGTCCATCTGTGTCCCTCAGATATTCTCCCTTCCCCACTTTCTGTCCTACACTCTTGCATCTAACTCTTCCCAGGTTCATGTGTCCAGGAGTCCATCTGTGTCCCCTCAGATATTCTCCCTTCCCCACTTTCTGTCCTACACTCTTGCATCTAACTCTTCCCCAGGTTCATGTGTCCAGGAGTCCATCTGTGTCCCCTCAGATATTCTCCCTTCCCCACTTTCTGTCCTACACTCTTGCATCTAACTCTTCCCCAGGTTCATGTGTCCAGGAGTCCATCTGTGTCCCTCAGATATTCTCCCTTCCCCACTTTCTGTCCTCACTCTTGCATCTAACTCTTCCCCAGGTTCATGTGTCCAGGAGTCCATCTGTGTCCCTCAGATATTCTCCTTCCCCACTTTCTGTCCTACACTCTTGCATCTAACTCTTCCCCAGGTTCATGTGTCCAGGAGTCCATCTGTGTCCCCTCAGATATTCTCCCTTCCCCACTTTCTGTCCTACACTCTTGCATCTAACTCTTCCCCAGGTTCATGTGTCCAGGAGTCCATCTGTGTCCCTCAGATATTCTCCCTTCCCCACTTTCTGTCCTACACTCTTGCATCTAACTCTTCCCCAGGTTCATGTGTCCAGGAGTCCATCTTGTCCCTCAGATATTCTCCCTTCCCCACTTTCTTCCTACACTCTTGCATCTAACTCTTCCCCAGGTTCATGTGTCCAGGAGTCCATCTGTGTCCCCTCAGATATTCTCCCTTCCCCACTTTCTGTCCTACACTCTTGCATCTAACTCTTCCCCAGGTTCATGTGTCCAGGAGTCCATCTGTGTCCCCTCAGATATTCTCCCTTCCCCACTTTCTGTCCTACACTCTTGCATCTAACTCTTCCCCAGGTTCATGTGTCCAGGAGTCCATCTGTGTCCCCTCAGATATTCTCCCTTCCCCACTTTCTGTCCTACCTCTTGCATCTAACTCTTTCCCAGGTTCATGTGTCCAGGAGTCCATCTGTGTCCCCTCAGATATTCTCCCTTCCCCACTTTCTGTCCTACACTCTTGCATCTAACTCTTCCCCAGGTTCATGTGTCCAGGAGTCCATCTGTGCCCCTCAGATATTCTCCTTCCCCACTTTCTGTCCACACTCTTGCATCTAACTCTTCCCCAGGTTCATGTGTCCAGGAGTCCATCTGTGTCCCCTCAGATATTCTCCCTTCCCACTTTCTGTCCTACACTCTTGCATCTAACTCTTCCCCAGGTTCATGTGTCCAGGGTCCATCTGTGCCCTCAGATATTCTCCTTCCCCACTTTCTGTCCTCACTCTTGCATCTAACTCTTCCCCAGGTTCATGTGTCCAGGAGTCCATCTGTGTCCCCTCAGATATTCTCCCTTCCCCACTTTCTGTCCTACACTCTTGCATCTAACTCTTCCCCAGGTTCATGTGTCCAGGAGTCCATCTGTGTCCCTCAGATATTCTCCCTTCCCACTTTCTGTCCTACCTTGCATCTAACTCTTCCCCGGTTCATGTGTCCAGGAGTCCATCTGTGTCCCCTCAGATATTCTCCCTTCCCACTTTCTGTCCTACACTCTTGCATCTAACTCTTCCCCAGGTTCATGTGTCCAGGAGTCCATCTGTGTCCCTCAGATATTCTCCCTTCCCCACTTTCTGTCCTACACTCTTGCATCTAACTCTTCCCGGTTCATGTGTCCAGGGTCCATCGTGTCCCCTCAGATATTCTCCTTCCCACTTTCTGTCCTACACTCTTGCATCTAACTCTTCCCAGGTTCATGTGTCCAGAGTCCATCTGTGTCCCTCAGATATTCTCCTTCCCCTTTCTTCCTACACTCTTGCATCTAACTCTTTCCCAGGTTCATGTGTCCAGAGTCCATCTGTGTCCCTCAGATATTCTCCTTCCCCACTTTCTGTCCTACACTCTTGCATCTAACTCTTTCCCAGGTTCATGTGTCCAGGAGTCCATCTGTGCCCCTCAGATATTCTCTTCCCTTTCTGTCCTAACTCTTGCATCTAACTCTTTCCCAGGTTCATGTGTCCAGGAGTCCATCTGTGTCCCCTCAGATATTCTCCTTCCCCACTTTCTGTCCTCTTTGATCTAACTCTTTCCCAGGTTCATGTGTCAGGTCCATCTTTCCCTCAGATATTCTCCTTCCACTTTCTGTCCTACACTCTTGCATCTAACTCTTCCCAGGTTCATTGTCCAGGAGTCATCTGTGTCCTCAGATATTCTCCCTTCCCCACTTTCTGTCCTACACTCTTGCATCTAATCTTTCCGGTTCATGTGTCCAGGGTCCATCTGTGCCCTCAGATATTCTCCTTCCCACTTTCTGCCTACTTTGCATCTAACTCTTTCCCAGGTTCATTGTCCAGGAGTCCATCTGTGTCCCTCAGATATTCTCCTTCCCACTTTCTTCCTCACTTTGCATCTAACTCTTTCCCAGGTTCATGTGTCCAGGAGTCCATCTGTGTCCTCAGATATTCTCCTTCCCCACTTTCTGTCCTACCTCTTGCATCTAACTCTTTCCCGGTTCATGTCCAGGAGTCCATCTGTGTCCCCTCAGATATTCTCCTTCCCCACTTTCTGTCCTACACTCTTGCATCTAACTCTTTCCCAGGTTCATGTGTCCAGGAGTCCATCTGTGTCCCTCAGATATTCTCCCTTCCCCACTTTCTGTCCTACACTCTTGCATCTAACTCTTTCCCAGGTTCATGTGTCCAGGAGTCCATCTGTGTCCCTCAGATATTCCCCCTTCCCACTTTCTGTCCTACACTCTTGCATCTAACTCTTTCCCAGGTTCATGTGTCCAGGAGTCCATATGTGTCCCCTCAGATATTCTCCCTTCCCCACTTTCTGTCCTACACTCTTGCATCTAACTCTTTCCCAGGTTCATGTGTCCAGGAGTCCATCTGTGTCCCCTCAGATATTCTCCCTTCCCCACTTTCTGTCCTACACTCTTGCATCTAACTCTTTCCCAGGTTCATGTGTCCAGGAGTCCATCTGTGTCCCCTCAGATATTCTCCCTTCCCCACTTTCTGTCCTACACTCTTGCATCTAACTCTTTCCCAGGTTCATGTGTCCAGGAGTCCATCTGTGTCCCCTCAGATATTCTCCCTTCCCCACTTTCTGTCCTACACTCTTGCATCTAACTCTTTCCCAGGTTCATGTGTCCAGGAGTCCATCTGTGTCCCCTCAGATATTCTCCCTTCCCCACTTTCTGTCCTACACTCTTGCATCTAACTCTTTCCCAGGTTCATGTGTCCAGGAGTCCATCTGTGTCCCCTCAGATATTCTCCCTTCCCCACTTTCTGTCCTACACTCTTGCATCTAACTCTTTCCCAGGTTCATGTGTCCAGGAGTCCATCTGTGTCCCTCAGATATTCTCCCTTCCCCCATTTTCTGTCCTACACTCTTGCATCTAACTCTTTCCCAGGTTCATGTGTCCAGGAGTCCATCTGTGTCCCCTCAGATATTCTCCCTTCCCCACTTTCTGTCCTACACTCTTGCATCTAACTCTTTCCCAGGTTCATGTGTCCAGGAGTCCATCTGTGTCCCCTCAGATATTCCCCCTTCCCCACTTTCTGTCCTACACTCTTGCATCTAACTCTTTCCCAGGTTCATGTGTCCAGGAGTCCATCTGTGTCCCCTCAGATATTCTCCTTCCCCACTTTCTGTCCTACACTCTTGCATCTAACTCTTTCCCAGGTTCATGTGTCCAGGAGTCCATCTGTGTCCCCTCAGATATTCTCCCTTCCCCACTTTCTGTCCTACACTCTTGCATCTAACTCTTTCCCAGGTTCATGTGTCCAGGAGTCCATCTGTGTCCCCTCAGATATTCTCCCTTCCCCACTTTCTGTCCTACACTCTTGCATCTAACTCTTTCCCAGGTTCATTCTTTTCGATATTTTTGATGCCTCACCCAGTCCCATCCCCCCAGAGGTCAGCAGTACCATCAGTCAGCAGTCCCATCAGTCAGCAGTCCCATCAGTCAGCAGTCAGCAGTCCCATCAGTTAGCAAACACTTTGTCAGTGTTTGCTAACTGATGATCAACAATGATAGATGTGATTTTAACACCATGTCTTCGATTGCTTAGTAGGAGAAATGGGAATGAGCTCTCAACAAATTTAGCATTGTACTATAGTCATCAGTATCATTACCTGTGCTGAAAGTTCGTAGGTCTGCTGATCAAAAGTCTGCATGTGGACAACACAGAAGTCTTCACTCTGAACACACGCTTAGGGAAGACACTGACGAGTTTAGCCTGAGTGTTTTCAGTAACTCCTCGGCCAGGCGATAAACCTCAAGGAGCCTTGAGGATTTGCACGAGAACTTGCTCACTACCTTAGGCGGTGAAAATGCCGCTCCATAATTTATTTTTCCTAATTCTGAAGTTGCCACTTGTGATTGCCACTCATAATGTCTGGAAGCTTCTTCAAGGAATCCAGATACCTTCTAGCAGAGCCAGCATGTGCAAGCAACATGGCCAGCATGTGCAAGCAACATGGCCAGATGCATGAAGAATGGGGATCATTTTAACGACAACATACAAATGGAGCTCCCGTCACCATTACTCTCTGAACGAACATAGTCATGACGACGGTGAGGAAGACCTGTATTTTGAATAATTTGGTACTTGCTTCCCACAGTAGCCATGTTTGATGGCATTCACTAATGCTGAAGAAGTGATTCCAGACAGCCAGAAGTTTTCCTCCATAATTTTACATCAACTCCATCAGGTAATTCTTTACTTGCACGATGTTTCGCCACCATCGATATATTTCTCAGTTTCTCTCGTAGGGAACAAGGCTTCGTTATTTCAGAGTACAAATTAAAATAAGTTGTTCTTGATCCTATAGTAATATTGGTATATCATATTGTATTTCATAACGTTTTAATTAATAACTAATAAATGATTTGTGACACAATTAATGTTACACACAAAACACTGCGGCCATGTAAGACTCACGCTGATAATGATTGATCTTACTGTATTACTAAAATTTTTATTAAGTATAGACACCAAGAAGAACTATGTATGCCAGGTAATAACGGATAGGTTCAAATATTTGGCAGAGTAACTGGACGACGCCATAATGGAAAATCTTGTAAAAGATTGTTACAGCCGGAACTCTTAGGAATTGTTTGAAGATGAATATAATAGACATCCAACATTACTTATTTTTGTAGGTTAGACGCTAAACCAAAGGCGGCCAACCTTTTGCATTCCATGCAAATACGATACTGGTACCCCAATTCAATTCTTCAAAATTATATTAACATGGACATATTTAGCATTTTTGCTTAAAATTATTTAATATAAAGACAAGATAAACATTACTTACATTAATGAGACTTTTTGAGTCTGGTTTAATTTCGCCAAGCTTATAATGTTTGGAGGTCAATTAGTTACTGAGAGCAGCAGAGAATTCTTCGAATTTGAATCAGTCAGTCGCGACCTCAGTTTGTTTTTAATCAATTTCATGGATGAAAATGCTTCTTCGCTACACATCTGTATGTTGTTCCAAAACGCCAAATATAACTCTGGGCAAATTTTCTTAGTTCTGGAAAATGTTCACAGGGTAATGATCACCAAAAATTAATTATATCAGAAGCATTTGGGAGTGAGGGCAGCTCGTCGATCCTCATGTTCAATAATCTGATTTTTTTAATATATTCTGTAATTGCCATTATCTTCACCACATTTACTGTTCTTTTAAATGTGGAAACTGAGTCATAACCTTGCTTTCTGACTGAGAGGTAAACAGTTTTACTCCGTCTTGTTATATATATCTCTACTAGGTAGAGATATATCGGATATCCGCATCCGCATCCGCGGAACATCCGCACAATTTCTTACATCCGTATCCACATCCGCATTTTACTGTAAACAGATATCCGCATATGCATCAGCAAAATAAGTAAGATATCCTCATACACATCCGCGGATATCTAAATGTTAACATCCGATACATCTCTAGACCATATGGTCGGGTACATTCGCATTCGTCCCTCATGTCGCACTTCGTTGCTTCCAACCTTGACCCTTGACTCCTGTTTTTTCTTTTTTTCCCCGTGACTTTGCATAATTGTGTACTTATTTGTTGCTGATAATTCATGCAAATTTAACTAAAGTCTGCCTCTGGTTAGAGGTAGACGAGTCAAGATGATCTCGTCTCGTCTCAAGTGACTTTAAGAAGCTTTACCTCCTCCAGCAGGAATGATAAGAAAGTCGTCTCGTCTGCTACATTAGAGACTGGCAAAGCAGCAGAGACTGCTATTTATACTAGACTGCTACACACACTCACACACATTATAACTGATTATAGTGTGTGTGTGTGTGTGTGTGTGTCATCTAGTATAAATAGCAGTGACTGCTGCTAGGTGAATTTCTAATGTAGCAAACGAAACAAGAACTTTCTTAGCATTCTTGCTGGAGCAGTTAAAGCTTCTTAAAGTCACTCATAACTATTATCAAGGTGTGTGGTTTACATAATTAATGCCAGAGTCTCAATTTGCTGCATTTTATAGAGTTTTTAATTGTAAAAAGCGTCACCACAAGTTGTTTTATAAAGATCAATTTAGATTGGATAGGAAGGAATGTTTAACATCAAAATAAGTTGAATTTTGAGGAGGGTACATTTATTCTTGGTATCAAGAGCTCTTCATCAGCAACAAGACAACTGCCAAGAATGCAACGAGAAATAATGCGTAAACTTTAAATAGTTATCATGTTAAAGCAAAGGAATAAAAAGAAAATAGTAGGCCTACTGATGGAAACAGGTCCTCCACACAATGATTCATTTACAAACATACGTATACATATTATACTTCTTATCATTGTTGCTAACAATTTTTGATATAATAATCTGACATATAGGTAGGTAAAAATAAAAATAATAATAATAATAATAATAATAATAATAATAATAATAATAATAATAATAATAATAATAATAATAATAATAATAATAATATCTTTATTTCTACAAGTACATGTACAAGGTATACAGTCCTAGCTGACATCAATGACATACTACTACATAGAAAGCCTCTTGTTATGCAAAGCATTTCGGGCAAATTAGGTCAGTGTCCCAGGATGCGACCCTCACTAGTCGACTAACACCCAGGTAACCATTTTACTTATGGGGAACATAGACAACTGGTGTAAAGAAACACGCCCAATGTTTCTGCCCTCGCCAGGAATCGAAACCAGACACTCGCCGTGTGAAACGATAGCTTTAGCCACCAGTCCACGGGGCACGGGTAGAAATGAAGGAAAGTAATTCTTGTAAGGTTGGCCTACTGATCTATGTTGAGAGTTCCTCCCCACACTGATTCACTCTTAGATATATATACGTTTTTTCAGTCAATGCAATTCTGTATAGCAACTACATTGCCGTTATGAATGAGGTTAACAGTTTTTACATATTATGATGAGAGTTTACCTGATTGGTAGGTAGGTGGATAGGATGGTAGGTAGAAAATTAGGTAGGTAGGTAGATAGGTAGGTACGTAGGTAATTACGTACGTAGATATGAAGGAAGGTAGATAGGTATCTTGGAAGGTTTGGAGGTAGAGGAATAGGAAGGTAGGTGGCTAGTTAGGTACGTAGTTAGATAAGTAGGTAGGTCGGTAAGTAGGTAGATATGCATGAACATAGGTAAGTAGGCAGGTATGTATGAAAGTAAGTAGGTAGGTAAGTATGTAGGTAGGCAGGAAGGTAAGGATGTAGGAGTTTAGGGAGGAGGATGTACCTAATTATGCTGAGTTACAGCTAGTTAAATCAGTTAGATTTCTAACTCCTCCCTACCTTCCTATCTACCCTTGTAATTTCAGTAGGTAGGGAGGTAGGAAGGAGGATAGGAGAATCCTTGTAATTTTTGTAAGTCTTGTATGTCCTCCACCTCTCTCCCGGTATCCTATATCTTCTCTAGGTTAGTCTGACTGACGACTTGTAGTTAATTCAATAAACTTTATATTATAACTCCTGCTCCTTGTTGTTGTTTATTCTAGCGCCTCCTTCAAACTTTCTAACAGTTAATTATGCCTACTGTCTGATATTCCAACTTACATCTGCTGCTGCTGTCTCTGTCATATTCTTAAATTACTACAAATCTTTTAACTCAGAATGTATTCTAAATTACTACAAATCTTTTAGCTCTGAATGTATCCTAAATTACTACAAATCTTTTAGCTCTGAAAGTGCATCTGAATGATGACTTGCTTCTTCCTACACAATACAGAAGTATTACTGTATTAGAAACAAAGCTAAAACTAAAAAAATGAGCCTAATAGCATAAACTAGCCACCATATAATCAAAATAACAAGGAGAATAACAACCACAGAAGAATATATTTGAAACTTTCGCCTGGAGCGGCCTCTAGGAAGGGTACGTAGTCCCTCACCTTCCTTCCCCCACCATCACTGGCGGCTACCTGTTCTATCTCAACTGTGTTCATTAATTGCTTTTCTGTTCTTGTTTACCGTAACTGAGACATGAACAAAGGGAGGATGAGAGACATAAGGGAGACGTGAAGTAGACTAAAGTAAGTAGGAAATAACTAGGGAGGGATAGATGTAGGGAGGAACGAAGATAACCTAGATACAAAGATCACACTGTTATACACAATAGCAACAGAGGTACTCGGATCTCACTGTTATACACGATATAACAACATTGATACAAAGATCACACTGTTAAAAACAATAACAACAGAAAAACACAAATCACATTGTTATACAAAATATAACAACAGAGATACAAAGATCACACTGTTATACATAATAGCAACAGAGGTACTCGGATCCCACTGTTATACACGATATAACAACATTGATACAAAGATCACACTGTTATAAACAATAACAACAGAAAAACACAAATCACATTGTTATACACAATAACAACAGATACAAAGATCCCACTGTTATAAACAATAACAACAGAGATACAAAAATCACACTGGTATACACAATAACAAGGAATACAAAGATCACACTGTTGTGCACTAAAATTACATAAGTTTTTTATAGTTGCCACAAATATCAGAGTTGTCTCAACTATTTTTCATAAATTTTTGCATTTTACGCCCATGGTATGCAAAAATTTATGGCATTATTGCCAATATTTTAACTTCGGTTTGTAGTACAATGACCCTGGAATATCTCTTGTAAACATCATAATGATCGGTCCATTAATAATAAAGGTACAACAATAAATATTAGATTTTTACATATTGGCCTACAGCAACTGATGTCATCATCACCTCATTAATTATAATTGCGATAACTCCACTTAGAATTATCGTACAAAGATGAGACATACAAAATGTTGATAGATTTAGTAACTATTTTTTGGTAAGCTTAACTCATTTACCAATTTTTTTAACTTTTAGTGTAGGCCTACCGTAACTGACTGCTTCTCTCACTTAACCACAAGTATAAATTTAATCACTTCTTCCCATTTTCACATCTTTTTCATAAAGTACCAGCATTCCATTTTCTTAAGAAAACAGCAATAATATAATTAAGAAATTTGTTTAGTTTCTTACATTGCTTATACAGCATTGTTTAACGTTAGCAACAGTTTGGGAGAGTGTAGATATGCTTATTAGAATGTGTACACATGTTTGTGTACGCAATAAGATCAGAGTACACATGTTTGTGTACGCAATAAGATCAGAGTACACAGGTGATATCACAATACGCAGAATAACTCTTGCTTGTTCTTTCTTTCCTTGTTGCCTTTTTTCGGTGTGTTCTATTTCGGTGCCTTCGTTCCTCTATTAGTTTTTCTTCTCTGCGAGTTTTAAGTGATTATATGATTATTAATTTTCATGGAGACAGTAAGCATATTTGTGCAAAATGTAGTTATTATTTAGATATATATTACTATTTCTGTTTTACCAAATCCATAAACTAGTGAACAGAAGTGATTCTATTTGTGTGTAACTTTCAGGTGTTTGTCTACAACAAACACAGCTTTGTAAGCTGAGACAAGCAGCGTTTCATTATATTTTTTTTTGTAATGAACTTGAGCAATAATATCAAAATGAGAAAACAGATGATATTAATATATTCATATTAATCTGAAATGCAGAAATATATTTCATAATATATTAAATAAAAAATATTTTCAGTAAATATTATACTTTACATTTGTATTAATTTTATTTCATAATTATTTGTAATAATATCTTTCTTAAACTAATAGAGTAAACTTAATTTCATTTTATTATTGTATTATTTATATTTTGCATAAGTTTTAATAGGGTTAATTAACATTTCTTAATTATCTATATTCTATTATATATTTTTATTGTGCTTCATAATTAGTGTTAAAGTTGACAGTAGTTATTGCACTTACAACTTTCTACTGGAGTTGACTCAACTCCTCAAGAGCTCTATTTGCATAGAAATATTTTCTGCATCCATTTTTTCAATGATTTTTTTGCAGCTTAACCATTAAGGTTGGTATGATTTTTTTATAATGCATTATACATCAATATAAAAGTTCACAGATTTTCCATATAAACAACTTTATACATCAGATGATATTCATTAATGGAAGTTCATCTGAGACATTATCAAGGAGACGTGTCGGTCAGGCTCTAAGATGCTCTCTTAATAAAATTGTTTTTGTGATGGCCAATGATTTTTTTCTGTCATTAATTAAAGACTTATCTCATTATGAAGGTCTTTAAAATACTAGAACATGTATTTATTGAAAGGGTACATAATTATGCTTTATAATCTGTTGAAGATATTGTAACGACAGTGACTAACTTAGTTGGGAAGCAGTTCTTAATACTAAAGTATTTGTTGCAGGTATAACGTATAACGACTTTCACTGTTGGAAGAATACCTCTGAAACTATCGTAACTACTGAACCATAGTGACTTCAGTCCTGCTGGAAGGAAACCTATAACACTGCCATAACTACTGAAGCATTGTACAGAAGTTACGTCTGCATAATAGGTTGTAGAATTTCACTACATTTCTTCGCTTGTAAACAGACAAGAATAACTAAAATAAATAGTCTCATATCTCTACACAAGTCTAACTTTGATACCAGACTGTGCTAGTGAAACAGATCAAATGCATACACAGTTTATGAAGTACATTATTTAACAATAGTTAAAAAAAAAAAATACTGTATGCAAAGAACAAGACTTATGGTACTAGGGTTTCAAACGTATATAAGAGCAAGAAATCATTGTAAAAAAACAACAACGTTACTGGAGACAGTGTCAATGATATGAACTAGCCAGGTTGCAGGAATGGCTACCGAAATCTTTTTGATGGGCAGATGGAGACTATCATGATTTTTGGTGTGTATTGTGGATAGGTTTACTTGGATAAATATTTTTAAATGTGAGAGAAGTACATATATGATAAAGGGATTCTGGGAGATGTTAAGTGAATGTGTTGGGAATGTTGAGTGATGCAAGAGACATGAATGCCAATGTGGGAGTCACTGTTGGGTAAGGCACAGTGGAAAATACTTACGTGTTTTGTGTATATAGCAGAGTAGAACCTTCATCTTACGTCAAGGATACAGCCAGAATGTCAATGTACAAGAACGGTAAAGACATACACAAAATCGGTACAGAAAAACACATGAAAAGTACACTGGAGAACACTTAAGTACAGTTGAGGATAAAAGTGACCTTTACCACAGTGTGTCAGCATCACCAGACCATTTACAACCAAGAACACTACACTGACTTACAGTAAGTACACTAACATAAATGACAAGTACAGCAACACATTAAACAGAATAGAGACACATAAAATAATATAGTAACATATAAAACAGTACAGTAACACATCAAAAAGTATAGTATCACAAAAACAGTATAGTAAAGCATAAAACAATAAAGTAACACATAAAACAACATAATAACACATAAAAGTGAGGCATAAAAAAGTATAGTGACACATAAAACAATATAGTAACACATAAAACATAAAATGAGACATAAAACAGTATAGTGACATTTAAAACAGTATAGTAACAAATAAATAAGTGTAATAATATAAAAACATAGTATCACATAAAACAGCTTAGTGGCACATAACACACCATACTAACACAAAACAGCATAATAACACTTAAAACAGTACAAAAACACAGAACAGTATAATACCACTAGAGACGTAAATAAAAATAAAAATGCTGCAACTTACAAGACCAGTACAGTACAATAACACACAAGACAAGTGCAGTACAATAACAGAATACCAGTACAGTACAATAACACAGAAGACCAGTACAGTACAGTAACACAGAAGACCAGTACAGTACAATAACACACAAGACAAGTGCAGTACAGTAACACAGAAGACCAGTACAGTACAGTACAATAACACACAAGACCAGTACAGTACAATTTCACAGAATACCAGTACAGTACAATAACACAGAAGACCAGTACAGTACAGTAACACAGAAGACCAGTACAGTACAGTAACACAGAAGACCAGTACAGTACAATAACGCACAAGACCAGTACAGTACAGTAACACAAAAGACCAGTACAGTACAGATTCACAGAAGACCAGTACAGTAACACAGAAGACCAGTACAGTACAGTACAATAACACACAAGACCAGTACAGTACAATTTCACAGAATACCAGTACAGTACAATAACACAGAAGACCAGTACAGTACAGTAACACAGAGGAACAGTACAGTACAGTAACACAGAAGACCAGTACAGTACAGTAACACAGAAGACCAGTACAGTACAGTAACACAGAAGACCAGTACAGTACAATAACGCACAAGACCAGTACAGTACATTAACACAAAAGACCAGTACAGTACAGTATCACAGAAGACCAGTACAGTAACACAGAAGACCAGTACAGTAACACAGAAGACCAGTACAGTAAAATAACACGGAAGACCAGTACAGTACAGTAACTATTATGCGGTGTACTGTATTATAAAAATTATATAAAAAATAATGCTTCATAGTTCTGGGATTATTTTGAATCCGGACGTGCATTATTCCAGGTCAGGCAGAGTGGCCAGGAGACAGGAGCAGATGAGGTGTTTGTGAGTCAGTAGAAGAAGAGCGACGACTGGGACAAGTCGTCATGGTTTGGTGTTGGTTAAGTAGGTGGGGAATGATTTTGTGGAATTTAGGCCATAGGTTATTTTATTGATTTTGGTGCTCTCATGTTTATCTGTAAGGCTCTAGTGTGTGGAAGGGCCTGTGTTTTGGAGAATATTTAACGTTTTAACTGTAGGCTAAGTAGCCGGCAGAAAGGAAGGGGGGTGTTTTGGAACCTCCCTGTTTATATATTTTGTCTAACTCACTAGTAGCAGTGTGCTAGTGAGCTAATGTGAGCTGGAGTGTGGTGGTTTTTTGTAGTAGTGTAATTTGTATATAATTTATTATTAATATATATATATATATATATATATATATATATATATATATATATATATATATATATATATATATATATATATTATTTGTATAGGTGAGTCATTTGCACTCATGCTTCATAATTTGGATGAAGGTACAAGCTGGCCCTGAGGGGTTGTTTCTTTCATAATTTAAATACCCGTAGACTTGTCAGGTCATTTACCCTTCATGAGCCAGGTCATTTTATTTAAGTTACGATTTCAAAGTCGTAAGAGTAACACAAAAGAGTACAGTACAGTAACACAAAAGAGTACAGTACAGTAACACAAAAGAGTACAGTACAGTAACACAAAAGAGTACAGTACAGTAACACAGAAGAATGTTACTGTATTGTGTGCAGATTTGGGACTCCCTCTAAAAATTTTCAAGTGTATATTATCATGTATCTTTCTCACCTGCGTTCTAAAGAGTACAGGTCAAGGGACTTCAACCGTTCCCAGTAATTTAAGTGTTTTATTGTACTTATGCATGTAGTGAAAGTTCTCTGTATATTCTTCAGGTCTGCAGTTTCGCTTGCCTTGAAAAGGGCCGTTAGTGTACAGCAATATTCCAGCTTAGAACAAGCGATTTGAAGAGAATCATCTTTTTCTTGGCGTCCCCAGTTTTAAAAGTTCCGTCCTATCATTTTCCAATCTCTTAGAGAATTAACAAATATCGCTTTACACAGTACCTGTTTTTGTTTCTTTGTGTTGTTTGTCAGAAAGCAGGTAGAATTCGATTCCGACCTCTCGTTCAATGCTCTGATGCTCTTACCTTGGCTGCCCTCCTCTCAGGAAGACCTATCCTGAATGCAGACTTTCTGACTTCTTGACTGAAACAAACTTTTCACTCCAATATTTGATTTAGTCTTTATTATAAGCCCCACACACTTCGTTTCTCCCCCCTGAGGTCGGCATCCGTCCACCATATTGTATAGCGCTGTGTAACAGACATTCGTAAACACTTTTATAAATATAATAATAAAGTTAACAAAGATGGTACACTATCTCTATATATTCTGAATTTTCGACCAAAGAACAAAAGACAAAATAAGTGAACTCTGAAAGACTTGGCGTATTTTCGCACTGCTCATCCCAAGTAAAAACTAAAATGCAAGTTTGTGAGGTAGTAAATAACATTAAAATAATTTAAAGCTATTACAAGTTTAGATTGTAAGGTTCTTGCTAATCCCTCATGCTTGCAACACATTTAATTTAGAAATATATGAATTATGAAAGGCAGTGTTTAGCAGATCATGACATTCATGTTCCCTTTCAAATTTGCTTGAAAGTTTACTTCATTAACAGCATTAATATATAGTTTGATTATATATCTTATAATAATAATAACTTACAAATTAAATAGGAGCAGGGCATTAGACTTCTGCACACAATAACAATACCTGTGTTATTCCCTTGTCTTGAAATCCAAGTGAGTTTGTGCTGTGTAAAAAAGTCTGATTAAGACACCTGAGGAAACACTAAGACATATTTATTAGAAAACGTCTTAGTCCTGGGACCTTGATCACTAGAGAAATGATCAAGGTCCCAGGACCGAAACGTTTTCAAATAAATATATCCTAGTGTTTGCTCAGGTGTTTCTATAATTAAGGTTAAAACCGTAAACAAGTTTCAGTCTTTGCCTTTTTTTACTTCTTGTTATACGAATATATTTTGAGGCTTTATCTTAATCAAGAAAATGTACACCATTGTTTTATCTGCAAATATTTTCTTTGCAGTTTTTTTGAATCGTGAGAGTATAGATTAAAATTTAGAAAAATGGGTAAAACAATTTTTTTTATATAGATTTCCTCTTCAGTATTTTCTTTATTATAAATTGACTCTTGTCTCAACAAATATTATCACTTATGAAGTTATTATTAAAGCAAATTGTTGCCAATATATACATTTTTTTCTAGTTAAGCTTCAAAAATTCACCCATACTATATATAATCCAGCAAAATTGAAGGTAAATATTACCTTCCACCTAAAAAAATTATCTACTAACAAATTTAAAATATACAAAACAGTATTGCTTTGTTGAAACGTAATATTTAAAAACCTTGGATTATCATATTACAAAAAAGTTTATTTTTATTTTTCCTGCATTTTTAATTTAGGGAAGCTGGAAATCAAGAAATTCGTGAACGTTCAGTTTCACATAGAAGAAAAACCAAGATAATATCTAGTCATAAGCGGCAGCCATCTTGCCTATGGTACAGAATCTTGACGACTACGGTGCTCTTCACACCAACTCCAAGACCGAGGGACTCATTACCTCATCTTTTGTATATAGTTCTACTCTCTTCAAATTATGTCCTAGAATTTGTATTGATAAAGCCACTGGTTGGTGAAACGTCTACATTAATACCCAGATGTTGCACATGTGTCTTAAGTTTTTCAAAAAATATATACACTAACTTGGCAATACAGGATGAGAATGTGTTACCAGTTGTTATACCATCCTTCGTTTGGCTATAAAATTCATCATTAAAAATGAGTTTAGCGTCTTTGGCACAAAGCTTATAGAGTTTCTACGATGATGACAGCAGATAAGGTTAAATCAAATATATGTAACAAATTTAGTTTGCTAACTTTATTGTCCATCCCATTCCAGACTGGTAGATGCTGGTCAAGATAATACAGAAGCAGATACAGTAATTGGTTCAGGGACTGACCACCAAATTATGAATTAAATTAACTTTGAAAAAAAAAATTTAACGTAATGAGATTAAAATGGAATTAAAACAATATTTCGAAGTGCTGCGAAAATAACCATTGTAGGTCACCAGAGAAACCATTGTAGGTCACCGGAGAGACCATTGTAGGTCACCGGAGAGAAATGGCACTTGTTGTCTTCCTCATAGGGTGAGTCGCCATTTATTCTGCAAGATTAAATAGGTCAGGGAATTGAATATTATAAATCATTATGTAATAAAGCCTCACTTTTATTAAATTTGTACATACTATTTTCAAATGCTCTGATTATTTTCTAGTGCTATCTTAATTACTGCAATCTGTGAATCTTTCAAAGGTGATAGTTAAATTTTGATCTGAATCTGTTAATTAAAGTTCCATATTGTTATTATACATACAAAAACAATTTGTGATCTCTCGGTGATTCATCAATGACCCACTGATCTGGAACATCCCAACCCAATTTTAAAAAGTGCTGACATTAAACTTACTACCTTCTAAACTTAAGTTTGGATATACACTTACCACTAATCTCTTCACATATCAACAGGGGGTGAAATCTCTCTTTCAAAAAACTAACCAAGCAAGCATAAAAAAAATAATTCTCACCCTTCTACTTACCCTTACAATCAATTTCCTAGATTGTAACCCCATTCATACCATCTCAAATAATTCAATATCACTCTCTGAATTATATATTTCATATCACCACACTGTCTTCTCATTTCTTGATTTTCTATATATAATATTTAAAACACACGTTGCCTCCAGCCTCCTCCTTTAGAGATAAACAATAGTGTCGTTGGCACCACAATAACCACATGCATTAATCTCTATGCAACAGCTGGCAAGTTGATGCACATATCTGTCCATCATTTATTCTGAGACTCTCCTCGTCTTTCATAGCTCCATCTTCCAAATCAAACGTAGGATTGCGAGAAATGAATGTTCAGCTGTGGAGAAGGTAATTGCTGCTGTTATTAGGACTTGGTACCACGACCAAGAAATTGCCAAAATGTGTTCAATATTATTCGATTCCATGTCAAAGCGTGTAGCAATGCTTATAAAAACAAAGGCTAGTCATACCTCTTAAATCAATTATCTGTAATATAACTGCCATGTATTTTTCAAATAAACATTAATTTTCAATATATACGTCGTGCCGAATAGGTAAAACTGGTCAATTAGCAAGAACTCATTTAAAATTAAATCCTTTCTAAAATTTTCTCTTATACGATTAAAGATATATATTTTTTCATTTATGTTAATGTAAGTATTAATAATTTTGTACCAAAAGAATCTTAGAAAACTTACCTAACCTTATTATAACAAGTGCAATTTAATTTAGCCTAATTTTAGCATAAATTTACAATAATTTAATAATAAACAAACACAATGAAATATATTTTTTCGTTTACTTGGGGTTTACCTGGAGAGGGTTTCGGGGGTCAACGCCCCCGCGGCCCGGTCTGAGACCAGGCCGCGTGGTGGAATCAGGATCTGATCAACCAAGCTATTACTGTTGGCCACACGTAAACCGACGTACGAACCACAGCTCGGCTGATCACGTACTGACTTTAGGTGCCTGTCCAGCGCGGCCTTGAAGACGGACAGGGTCTATTCGTTATAGACCTTATGTTTGCTGGGAGGCAGTTGAACAGTCTTGGGTCCCTGACACTTACTGTGTTGCCTCTCAGTGTATTCTTTGGGCCCCTGCTTTTCATTGAGGGAATGTTGCATCTCCTGCCGAGTCTTTTGCTTTCATATTGAGTGATTTTCGTGTACAAGTTTGGTACTAATCCCTCTAGGATTTTCCAAGTGTATATTATCATGAATCTTCCTTGCCTGCATTCCAGGGAGTACAAATCAAGGGGACTTCAACCTTTCCCAGGAATTTAGGTGCTTTATCGTACTTATGCGTGCAGTATTCCAGCCTAGAGAGAACAAGCTATTTGAAGAGAATCATCATGGGCTTTGCGTCCCTAGTTTTGAAGGTTTTCATTATCCATCCTATCATTTATCTAGCAGATGAGGTAGATACATTGTTGTGGTCTCTGAAGGTGAGATCCTCTGACATTATCACTCCCAGATCTTTCACATTAGTTTTTCTCTCTCAATTTGTTTTATACTCTGATAGTTTTAATTTCCTCAAGATTTCCATATCTGAGTAGTTGAAATTTCTCTTCAGTAAACTTCATACTGTTTTCTGTGATCATCTTTCTCTCTATAAATCCGCTTGTTTCTGCGTGGTGCATTGATATATATATATATATATATATATATATATATATATATATATATATATATGTATGTCGTGCCGATTAGGTAAAACTGGTCAATTAGCAAGAACTCATCAAAAATTATAATTTATAATTTTGTACAAAGAGAAACTTTGTAAACCTACCTAACCTTATTATAACAAGCGCTATTTAATTTAGCCTAACCCAACTAAATATATTTTAGATACGTTAACATTAATTTAATAATAAACAAACACAATTAAATATATTTTTTTCGTTATGCTCAGAATGATTTTGGCGAAATTATTGCATACACAAATTTTCACTTGTCTTATATGGCAAGATGAGCGTTGCTATTTAAGCCAAAATCGCAAGTTTTACCTAATCGGCACGACATATATATATATATGCAAAAAGATCACAGTAAACAGGTGATATCAAAATATGCAAGAAAACCACTATGAAAAAATAGAAGAATTCCAAGCGCTTTCGTGAATACTCACATTATCAAGGAACTATAACAGGAAACATGACAAGAAGGGCTTATATAAGAGGCGAGACTACACCTCAGTCACATCACACTAACAAAGACTACACCTCACAGTAGCGTAACATCGCACGACTCTGTGAAGAGGAAAATAAGAAAGGACCTGAAACTCTTCCCAAGAATTAAGATTAGTCCAATTTATCATTAAATTCTTCCCAAATTTTATTAATTATAAATGAATCCAATTTATATAAACCAAAAGAAATATTCATATTATTTTCAAAACTGCTTTTAATGAAACATGATTCTAATATATTTCTCTCAACCATGGACTTGCTTGATACAACCTTCTCAGCATTTTGAAAATCAATAGGATGGTTAAAATCTCTCACATGAATAAATAGAGCATTAGAATCTTGTCCAGTTCTAATGCTATATTTATGTTGTTTTAATCTTAGTTCAAGACTTTTACCAGTTTGACCATAATAAACTTTATCGCATATTTTACAGGGAATCTTGTAGACACATCCGTCAGCATTTTGGGGGGAATTTTTTATCAAAAGTCTTTTTACTGTATCAAGATTTTTAAATACATCTTTGATATTAAAATTCTTAAGAAAAGAAGGCATATCAACCAAGTTTTCATGGTAAGGGAGAACCAACATATTTTTGGTTGAATAAGGTTGGTTGCCCCTTTTGGATTGTAAAAGTATTCCTAGCTATTTTAAAAGATTTATCAATTATGTTTCTTGGGTATTTTAAATCATTAGCTATTTCATAAATTTTAGAGATTTCTTCATCTATGAACTCTGGACTACAAATACGTAAAGCTCTCAAAAACATTGAAGAAAAAACCGACACTTTAACTCTATCTTGATGTGAAGAGTAATAGTGTACATAGGAACAATTATTTGGGAAGAATTTAATGATAAATTGGACTAATCTTAATTCTTGGGAAGAGTTTCAGGTCCTTTCTTATTTTCCTCTTCACAGAGTCGTGCGATGTTACGCTACTGTGAGGTGTAGTCTTTGTTAGTGTGATGTGACTGTGAGGTGTAGTCTCGCCTCTTATATAAGCCCTTCTTGTCATGTTTCCTGTTATAGTTCCTTGATAATGTGAGTAGTCACGAAAGCGCTTGGAATTCTTCTATTTTTCATAGTGGTTTTCTTGCATAATATATATATATATATATATATATATATATATATATATATATATATATATATATATATATATATATATATATATATATATATATATATATATATATTTCTTTTTCTTTTCAACACGTCAGCCGTTTCCCACCGAGGCAGGGTGGCCCAAAAGGAAAAACGAAGGTTTCTCCTTTTACAGGAGAAGGGGTTACTAGCCCCTTGCTCCAGGCATTTTAGGCGCCTTGGCAACAGTCAAGGACCAGGTAATCAGGCTGAGGAAGGAAGAAGGGAACGTCACAAGAAACGACCGCTAAGTATGTTAGGAACTCAACATGAGATTCAAAGAAGTGTTCACAGAGGAGACAGAAGGGACTCCAGAAAGACAGAGAGGTGGGGTACACCATCAACTGTTGGACACAATACATACAACCGAGGAAGAAGTGAAGAGGCTGCTAAGCGTACTAGATACCTCAAAGGCGATGGGGCCGGATAACATCTCTCCATGGGTCCTGAGAGAGGGAGCAGAGGCGCTATGTGTACCCCTAACAATAATCTTCAACACATCTATCGAAACAGGGCGACTACCTGAGGTGTGGAAGACAGCAAATGTAGTCCCAATTTTTAAAAAAGGAGACAGACACGAAGCATCAAACTACAGACCAGTGTCACTGACATGTATAGTATGCAAGGTCATGGAGAAGATTATCAGGAGAAGAGTGGTGGAGCACCTTGAAAGGAATGAGCTTATTAACGACAGGTAGCACGGTTTCAGGGACGGGAAATCCTGAGAC
Organism: Cherax destructor; assembly: GCA_009830355.1. Taxonomy (NCBI): domain Eukaryota; kingdom Metazoa; phylum Arthropoda; class Malacostraca; order Decapoda; family Parastacidae; genus Cherax; species Cherax destructor. The sequence goes on along the minus strand of WNWK01003391.1, from coordinate 142,198 downwards.
ACAAACCTACTGGAGTTCTATGACAGGGTGACGGCAGTAAGACAAGAGAGAGAGGGGTGGGTAGATTGCATTTTCTTGGACTGTAAGAAGGCGTTTGACACAGTTCCACACAAGAGATTAGTGCAAAAGCTGGAGGACCAGGCAGGGATAACAGGGAAGGCACTACAATTGATCAAAGAATTCCTGTCAGGAAGACAACAACGAGTCATGGTACGTGGCGAGGTGTCAGAGTGGGCGCCTGTAACGAGCGGGGTGCCACAGGGATCAGTCCTAGGATCGGTGCTGTTTCTGTTATTTGTGAACGACATGACGGAAGGAATAGACTCCGAAGTGTCCCTGTTTGTAGATGTGAAGTTGATGAGAAGAATTCAATCGGACGAGGACCAGGCAGAACTACAAAGGAATCTGGACAGGCTGCAGGCCTGGTTCAGCAACTGGCTCCTGGAGTTCAAACCCACCAAGTGCAAAGTCATGAAGATTGGGGAAGGGCAAAGAAGACCACAGACGGAGTACAGTCTAGGGGGCCAGAGACTACAAACCTCACTCAAGGAAAAGGATCTTGGGGTGAGTATAACACCTGTACACTGTGTACATTAGGCCCATATTAGAGTATGCAGGGCCAGTTTGGAACCCACACCTAGCCAAGCGTGTAAGGAAAGTAGAGAAAGTGCAAAGGTTTGCAACAATACTAGTCCCGGAGCTAAGGGGTATGTCCTATGAGGAGAGGTTAAGGGAAATCAACCTGACGACACTGGAAGACAGGAGAGATAGGGGGGATATGATAACAACATATAAAATACTGAGAGGAATCGACAAGGTGGACAGAAACAGGATGTTCCAGAGATGGGACACAGCAACAAGGGGTCACAGTTGGAAGTTGAAGACCCAGATGAATCACAGGGATGTTAGGAAGTATTTCTTCAGTCACAGAGTTGTCAGAAAGTGGAATAGTCTGGGAAGTGGATGATGGGCATAAACAAAGGAGATATTAATAAAATACTGAGGATATCGAACCAAGTAAGAACCAGAAATAACGGATTTAAATTGGATAAATTTAGATTTAGAAAGGACATAGGCAAGTACTGGTTTTCGAACAGAGTTGTAGATGCGTGGAACAATCTTCCGAGTAGGGTGATAGAGGCTAGGACATTGGGTGGCTTTAAAAAGAGATTGGACAAATATATGAGTGGGAGGGGCTGGATTTGATTGGTGTCGTGAGTACGGGAGTAAATTCTTTGGTGGTTTTGATAAGGACACGCCTTGTATGGGCCAGTAGGCCTTCTGCAGTGTTCCTCCATTCTTATGTTCTTATGTAAGTGATGTAGTGAGGCAGGATCCATACATAGCTTTAAGAAGAGGTATGATAAAGCTCATGGAGCGGGAACAGTGACCTAGTAGCGGCCAGTGAAGAGCGAGTACACACACACACACACACACACACACACACACACACACACACACACACACACACACACGCTCATGCAATATAATATATATTATACATATATATCAAATGTTTATGTGGAAAATGTAATTTTATTATAAACAGTCCAAAAAAAAAATGCAATTTTTTGACAAAATTTCGAGACAATTTTATCTTCAGTTCTACAATAAAAAGAACATACAGAAATATAAAAGCATAAAATATTAAGAATTTTCTTATGTAAGAGCCAGATATAATTTTGCAAGTCGTAGGTTAAAAATTAACATATAATTAAAAAAAAAAAGCTCCCAGTTGTGTTATGTACCTAAGTTAGGCTTAAGATGGTAGGTATATTATTATTATTATCAAAAATAAGTGCTAAACCTACACGGGTCATACAGCTCAGCGGGGCAGGGGATAGTGCAGGGGTATAGGATAGCAAGAGGTAGAAAGGGCTGTGAGGAGTACTAGAGGCAATATCATCAAAGTTTGTGCAGTATATCAGTTGGTGTCAAATAGTGAACGAGGGAGTCAAAGATGGGTCCGTCAGCGAGGAGGGAAGATGAGTAGGCATGTTAGAGCGACGATGATGCCGGAAGTAGATTCTGCTGCTCGTTGATAAAGTGGACAGTCCAACAGAATATGGCTAACAGAAACTGGAACTTGACAATTCTCAGAGTAAGACGAGTGTGGCCGATGCAAAGACGTCAGTGTAGTGTCCCAACCATGGCACTGGGGACAGGAAGACGGCTAGAAACCTATACTTGGTTTAATAGAATGTAATTTGTTATGTATCAGATCAGACCAACGTTGTTGGCAACGGTTGCGAAGGTGGTTAGAAATTACAGCAAAATAGTCTGTGAATGGAACACCTCTATATAAAACTGGAAGGTTATGTACTGCTGAACGCACAGCAGTGGCCGCCAGTTCATTGCCCTGTACGTCAACATGACCGGGGAACCAACAAAAAACAATATCTTTGTTTTTTCTTGAGATACAGCGTAACCAAAGTTGTAAACGATTAACCAGGGAATGAGGTGAATCAATTTTTTTTTTATAGCTTGCAAAGCACTAAGAGAGACTGAAACTACCACAAATGGCGACACAGGCGTAGATGCGATACGGATAATTGCTACGAGAATTGCACACAATTCAGCAGCAAAAGTGCTAGCTGAGTCTAATAAATGTCCTCGCACGACGCTGTCCGGAAACACTGTTGCAACCCGACACCGTCAGAAGATTTAGAACCAACAGTGTACGCTGCGAAGGTATGAGAGTGAGACCGGAAGTGACGAAGAAAAAGAGAGCGAGAAGCAACTGTAGGTATTTGAGGTATCGCGCAGTTGGGAGTGTGGATGAACAGGCACTCTCATGGATCAGATCAGGAGGGGATGAACAGGCACTCACGGTCAGGATAGGCATCACCGGAGGGAAAAGGATAGGTCGAGGATAAAGGCAACGCGGGAGGGATGAAGTCACGGTCGGAGGTGATAACAGGACTCAGGTCGAGGTATGAACGCACTACGGTCGGATTGATGAAAGGCATAGTCGAGTGTGGATGAACAGGCACTCACGGTCGGGGGAGTGTGGATGAACAGGCACTCGGCATGATGACGGCACTCACGGTCGGAGGATGAACAGGACCACGGCAGGTGAAGGCACTCGTCGGAACTCCCAAGGAGGAAGGGAAAAATTAGATGCTACATGAACACATAAAGGTGGCAACTGAAGGGAAGACGAATGTAGACGAAGAGAAAAGGGACGGAATAAACAGGGAGACTAACAAACAATGAACTTCAACTAAGAGTCGTTACTCTTCTATATTTGAAAGGATTGCGGAAGTCACGAGAGTGAGCATCACAGCGATCGTTCGAGGATGGAATATTCGCCTCTGCATATAGGCTCTCTACAGGTGAAGAACTAAAAACACCAAGGCATAAACGTAATCCCTAGTGATGGATGGGATCAAGGTTAGAATGAGTTGCAGGAGAGGCAGATGAATATATCTGGTCGCCATAATCTAATTTTGATAAAATTAGGGCTGAATGCAGTCGAAGGAGAGTACGATGATCAGAGCCCCATGAAAGATGAGCGAGGGTTTTAAGGAGGTTCAGCCCGCTATGACAAGTTGCCTTCAAGGAGGTAAAGTGAGGTTTCCAGGATTACTGACAGTCAAACCGAAGACCGAGAAACCTGACAGTATCACGTTCTGGCATACGCGAGCCATACAGGTACAATGGATTATCAGGGACGATAGAACGTCTAGTGAAAACCTGGTCAGCTACTACGTGACTCTTGGCTGTTTTGGTCCGTCCATATGTTTTCAATTAAACTGTTGACCAGTAGGTTGTTTATCAGGACGCTAGGCACGCCGTCTGGCCCTTTTTAAGGGCCGGAAAGGGTTGAGCCCTTTCTAAGGGCAGAAAGGGTAGGTACGCCCCTCATTTGGAGAATTTTCTCCAATCCATTACCAGTGGCCCAACTGGAAACAACACCTGCACAACCTATAGCAAAGTCATCTACATAGAGTGATGACCAAATATTAGATGGAAGAACAGAAAGTGTGGTACTCAGGACACATCCCTGGGACCCACCTTCTGCTTGGACGAAGTCCGGGGAAAGCATATTATTAACCCGCACACGAAAATGTCTCAGATAAGAAATTCTTAAGGAAAAAATGGCAGATTGCCTCGGAGGTCTAAGGAGTGAGCTTGGGCCAAGATATTATATCTGCAAGTTGTCATATGCCTTCTCAAGATCAAAAAACATGACGATAACTGAGTGGTTAGTGGCAAAAGCATTACAAATATACATATCTAAGCGGAGTAAGCGGTCAATAGAGCGGCTCTTACGAAAGCCATATTGAATAGTGGAGAGACTATTGTGTGTCTCTAAATACCACATCAAACCTCTATTTACCAGGCGTTCCATCACCTTGCAAACTGTACTTATAAGAGCAATTGGGCGATAGAAGCTGGCATCATGTCCCTAAGTACCTGGTTTATGAAAAGATAGAACAATGGCAGATTTCCACAACTGGGGAAGAACTCCTTGCGACCAAATAAGAATAAATAGTCATAAGAGGATAGCAAGGGCTGACGGATGTAAATGCTGGAGCATACGAATATGAATGCCGTCAGGCTCAGCTGCCGATGATCGGCAAGCGGAGATGATTACCAATTTAGGTGGCAACGTCAAGAGCGTTTGCTATAGCGACACCGGCAACCTGAAGAACGGGAGCCGGGTCGGGAGAGTATTTGCCACTCAGTTTCCGTACTTTTTTCCAGACTGCACTCGTAGAGGAAGCTGACGTGATGGTAGAAACATAATCCCACCAACAAGTGAATTTAGCTTCACGGACAACACGGCGGGAAGAGCAACACCTGAAGCTCACCCCAGTTACCTCTGAGGCCTCAGATATTCCACTGTAAATAAATCATGATTTGCGATGAGGATTAAATCAATATGAAGTAATAGGTATCTACGGACTGGAAGGATTAGAAATTCCACATATTGAGGCAGCAGAAAACGAACGAACAGCGAAGGGTTGGAATGCTACGAAGAAAGGAGTTGTGCAGTTGGAGAAGAGTGAAGAGTAGAAATGGGAGGTGGATCAGTGTCCATCAATGGTTTGGTCTCCTCAGTATATTCGGAGATAGCTTCAAGTGTTTCAGAGGACAAGGACGTTATATGTGGGACGATATTGGAGATAGAAGGAGGAGGGTGAGCAAAGATGGGGGCGACGATGGAGGTTACCAAAGTGGGGGGAAACGAAAGGTTAGAGTTAACTTAGGAAGAAGTTTGAAAGGGGACAGGAGAGGAAGGTACTGTACTAGGGGGAGGATGAACCTCCACACTTTCAACAAAGCTTAGTAAGAGGTAAAGAACCAGCTACAGAGACTGGAAAGAAAAAATGTCCTGGTATAATAAGTGAAGGACGGGTTAAAGGTGGTTTATACAATGGGGATTTTTGGGACTTCTGAGAAGTAGAGGGGAAGAGTTGTTGTGCGAGGTCTTGTAGACATAGAAACTTGTGAGCGAGAAGATGACGAGTTGAGAACAATATGAGGTGATGAGGTAGGAACCTCGGAGTCCAGGATTGCAAAACAATTAGAGAGAGGTGACTGTGGAAGGTGTGACCACAGGGGAGACTGCGGATGTTGGGACCCCAGAGGTTGGGGGCCTTTTAGCAAGTCGAGAATATGAAATACTGGGAAGTCTCCCCTGGAGGCATAGATGAGAGACTGCCATGGCATAAGGAAAGTATTTTGTCTCTTTGAGACAACGGATTTCTCGTTTATTTAAGTAAACTTGGCAACGACGAGGATGAGACGGGCGAGCTTCATTACAATTAAGGCAAAAGGAAGGTAGACTACAAGATGTATTGCTATGGTCGTCGGCACCACAGACTGGACATTCTGCCATGGACCTGCAATATTTCTCTGGATGGCCAAAACGCCAGCAATTTCTACATTGTTGTGGTGTAGGGATGAACTTTCGGACTTGTAAACGGTGTCCCAAGATAAAAACCGCCGAGGACTGCAGCTCAAGGCAGTCAAAAGTTAAGCGAGCTACGTTGCAGGGGCAGCGTCTTCTCTTGCGGGCAGGTAGGACATATGTGTCTACTTTGAGAATTGGGAGGTCTTGGAGCTCAAGCTGTTCTAGAGTGTCGCCACCACATGTCTGGAAATTATGCTCAACAATGGTATGAGGTAGAATGATGGTACCTCTACAAGAATTGAAATAATGGTGTTTTTGAATTTTTACAGGAATAGCGTCTATGGTGGTAAGGTGAGAAAGATCGTGAATTTGGCTAGTATTTTGTACCATGATGTGTGTACTACTCTTGAGAGCATGAAACGAAATATTTAAACCAACATGGAGTAGGAGTACCTTGATGATACTATGATCTGAAAGATAGTCAGTAGAGATGTCGGTTGCAGAGTAAAAATCTTAGTCCATTGTGTACTTTGAAACATAGCATGTAAGGGTAGTGAGTGTCATGCTGGTCTTTTCTGGGCAGAGTGAGAAGTAAGCGAAGTAGTATAATCAGTTAATGGTCTTGGTCGTTTAGGTGTGGGACCGGAGGTGGTCCGACTTGAGATGGGCGGGTGATCTGAAAATCGTCGTACTGAAGAGGGAGAAGCCGGAGGCATGATCAAAGATGTGCTGAGGTCGGATGTATCAAAGGAGTCAGGCAGAACCTCGGTATCTAGAGCAGGTGACGAAGCGGCACCAGCAGAAGGTACAAAGGCATTAGAAAGGTCCGAAGAATGGTCAAATTACGAGGTAGGGTCGGAACAGGGTACGGTAGCAGAAAGGGGCCTGGGAGGAGCTTTCTCATGAATTTGGGACTCCATGGTTATGTCACTTCTTTCTTTTTGTTTTTCAGAAAAAAAAGAAAAAAGTAGGGAAAGTTGAGGGAGAGCTTCCAGGAGCTCCAAGAGCACCCCAGCATCGCGAGTAGTGCAGATCCGGCATGAAACTAGTGCAATACCCTTCCCTCCATGCCAGTAAACCAGCAGTCCAGGATAGCAACCTCATATCTACCGAGCCGCCTCGGTGAACAAAAGAGAGTGGCCGGATACCCACCACAAAGCATACTTCCTTCGGCCACACCTTCCGGAATCCGAAAGTCAGCCTCCAGATACACCTGTCACCCTAAAGACACCCAAAGCCGCCCCCCGGGAGACCAGAGAGGGATCGAGTCATCCCAGTTTATCCAGATTCCACTTCAAACTACACCACCAAGGACCTCAACGGAATGGGATTGACCACGGTACCCTTCCCTCTACCTAGGAACTAGAGTGCCTAAAGGGAGAACCAAAAAGGCTGAAAACAGGAAGGGGATAGGTAAGGGATGGGGAGAGGAGGAGGAAAGGAAAAAGGGGGATGGGGAGGATGGGATGGAGAAGTGGGGATTGGGGGGTGATTAGGTTCGGATGGTAAGTTTAGAGAGCTTTTGCGGTTTTCAGCTCCATGTCTGAAGGGCATCAGACTAACATTTTAAAAAATGCTTTGCTCATAAGATGGTTTTGCGGATGCGTATGTTTACTAATCGTTGAATATGTAGGCAGATGACCTGTCCTATATTTAGCATATATATATAAATATATATATATATATATATATATATATATATATTTATATATATATATATATATATATATATATATATATATATTCAGCAAATCGGGCCTTGAGTTGCCTCGTAGCCTGCTAGTGAACTGAGACTTAAATCACGTACAGATATATTCATACACAATTGAAGATTTTAAGCTGTCAAGACTCAAATGCTTGAACTTAAAAAATAATTTTGAAGTACAGCCAATCTTAAGGATAATTCGAGGAGAACATTGTGGAAAAATACCTAAGAAGTTTATCTAGCCTTTTTCTAATAGGTTAAAAAAAATCTAATATTGTAACTATAATTTCTAATGAATGGTTAGACAACATCAATGGCATTTTGTTCTACTGTAGCTGCAGAATCTTTTGATGACATTAAAAATATGTTCAACTGTTCACCAATGTAATTATCAACGAAATTACCTGGAAAACCTTTTTGTCCTAACACTTATCTAATAAGTGCAATTCGTTCAGCATGAACCATAAGACATAGCTATAAAAACTGTTACTTGAAGCTCACTTTATCCTGTGTAGCTGAGAAATGTAACAATATCTGCAGTTTTTAGCTGCATGTGAATATTCATCTGGAGCATTGCTCAAGCGTATTATTATTTATTCTATGTTGTGTATTCACCCATAATTTTGTGTGGTTTGAAACTTAAAGATCTAATATTTCAGGCAACTTATAACATCAATGTAAAGGATAATTTACTATTTTTTTTATCGTTAAAATTTGACAACCTATTAAATGTCCCAAGTAAAAGTAACAGGTTAGTGATGATATTGCATGATATTGATGATATTGCATGATATTGATGATGTTGCACTAACACAGCACTCTTCAGTGCTTACGTAAGAATTTCGTTGTACAGTATCAGCAACAGTACTCACTATCTGATTTGTGAGGTAATAACAAAGTTATAAATTATTTGAAAATTGATAACGAAAAATTTCGGACTAATGTTATACTGCATGGAGGGAACATGTTAAATTATATTGTAATTATCCCAATGACATTGATTTTATCTATTTGCAATTAATCATAAATCATCATTTTTGCAAATAATGCTGTTAACAATATTTAAATAAACATCAAAGTTATATAAACACGAATCATATGATGCCTCTGTCATACTTTTGTCCTCTGTTATATACAAGAAAATGTTAATTTTAACAAGTTTATCTCCTTATAATGTTAAATCTTACCTTTCTACTCCCTGAGTATACATTCACCAGGGTCCTGGTCTCTAATGTTTGGTGGGTTACTACAAACATATTCTTTATCACAGAAACCACCTTGATTCCAGATGCCTCCACACGGCTCACCGAGGCCCTGCGGGTAACACAGTTCTTGTAATATTCAGAAAGACATTGTGGAATAATATCAAAAATTATTTCTTAGTTCAAATTTTAAGTCAGAAAAGGTTCAGTAGGACGTAATGAATTACGTAATGTATATTAAAAGTTACAATAGAAAACTAGTTAATTAAATTCATTAAACTATAAGTCAAGGATAGTAGTTCTGTTGGCAAGAAGACTTCCATTTAATGGTAAATTTTCCCACCCTCAGAACCTGCACTCGTTACTTGACACTAATTATCCAAGTTTTAATGAATTATAATTTATTTGCATTTAAACTAGTTAATGTACAAATGGTTATACAGCGCTTAATATAATCGCATTTTTGACTGTTAAAAATAAATTTTGAAACAAAAAGGTTACTGTAAAATCCTACTGTAGATAATAACGATCCAGAATGTATTTTTCAATTTTTTTTTCACGATTTTATGCAATGATAGATCTAAAATTATTTTAAATTAAAATTAAAGTCTACATTAACATATGTCGGCGTGGAAACAAAATTAATGATCCATATGAACACAAATTAAAAAAAATCAAACTTAAATGAAAGTAAAAAAAAAAAAAAATGTATATTAATATATATAAGAAAAAAATGCGTTGTACAATGTCACAAATATCTGACCCCATCACCAATTTAATTCTTTAATTAAAAATTAAGAACATTTTGAATACAGGAACATTTCAGGAAATAAAAATTATCTCAGTTGGAAAAATGTGAGAGAAAGTTCAGGGAACATGTTTAATACGAAGATTGACAAAGTTACTAGGAAGGCATGTAGAAAAACAAAGTTAACTCAGGAAGCATGTGAGAAGCAAAAGTTAACTCAGGAAGGCATTAAGAAGCAAATTAACTCAGGGAAGGCATGTGAAAAGCAAAGTTAACTCAGGAAGGCATGAAGAAGCAAAGTTAACTCAGGGAAGGCATGTGAAGAAGCAAAGTTAACTCAGGAAGGCATGTGAAGAAGCTAAAGTTGAAACAAGTTCAGGAAGGCATGTGAAGCAAATTACTCAGGAAGATGAAAGCAAAGTTAACTCAGGAAGGTGTGAAGAAGCAAGTTAACTAGGGAAGATGTAAGAACAAAGTTAACTCAGGGAAGGCATGTGAAGAAGCAAAGTTAACTCAGGAAGGCATTGAAGAAGCAAAGTTACTCAGGAGGAAAAACAAATTAATGGAAGGCAGTAAGAACAAAGTTAACTCAGGGAAGGATGTGAAGAAGCAAAGTTAACTCAGAAGGCAGTGAAGAAGCAAAGTTAACTCAGGGAAGGCATGTGAAGAAGCAAAGTTAACTCAGGGAAGGCATGTGAAGAAGCAAAGTTAACTCAGGAAGGCATGTGAAGAAGCAAAGTTAACTCAGGGAAGGCATGAGAAGAAGCAAAGTTAACTCAGGGAAGGCATGTGAAGAAGCAAAGTTAACTCAGGGAAGGCATGAGAAGAAGCAAAGTTAACTCAGGGAAGGCATGTGAAGAAGCAAAGTTAACTCAGGAAGGCATGAAAAAGCAAAGTTAACTCAGGAAGGCATGTGAAGAAGCAAAGTTAACTCAGGGAAGGCATGTGAAGAAGCAAAGTTAACTCAGGGAAGGTATGTGAAGAAGCAAAGTTAACTCAGGAAGGCATGTGAAGAAGCAAAGTTAACTCAGGAAGGCATGTGAAGAAGCAAAGTTAACTCAGGGAAGGCATGTGAAGAAGCAAAGTTAACTCAGGAAGGCATGTGAAGAAGCAAAGTTAACTCAGGAAGGCATGTGAAGAAGCAAAGTTAACTCAGGGAAGGCATGTTAAGAAGCAAAGTTAACTCAGGAAGGCATGGAAGAAGCAAAGTTAACTCAGGATAACAATTAACTAGGTGAACAATTAATCAGAAGCATGACAAATTAAAGAAGAAAAAAAATTAATAAATGAAAGTTAACTCAGAATAGACAATTAACTAATAGAAGCAAGTAAGAAGCATAAGAAAAAGTTAACTAGGGAAGATGAAAGAAAGCAAAGTAACTCAGGAAGGCATGTAGAAGAAGTTAACAAAGTAAAGTTAACTCAGGGAAGGCATGTGAAAGCAAGTTAACTCAGGGAAGGCATGAAGAAGCAAAGTTAACTCAGGGAAGGCATGTGAAGAAGCAAAGTTAACTCAGGGAAGGATGGAAAAGCAAAGTTAACTCAGGAAGGCATGTGAAGAAGCAAGTTAACTCAGGGAAGGCATGTGAAGAAGCAAAGTTAACTCAGGGAAGGCATGTGAAGAAGCAAAGTTAACTCAGGGAAGGCATGTGAAGAAGCAAAGTTAACTCAGGGAAGGCATGAGAAGAAGCAAAGTTAACTCAGGTAAGGCATGTGAAGAAGCAAAGTTAACTCAGGGAAGGCATGAGAAGAAGCAAAGTTAACTCAGGGAAGGCATGAGAAGAAGCAAAGTTAACTCAGTGAAGGCATGAGAAGAAGCAAAGTTAACTCAGGAAGGCATGAAGAAGCAAAGTTAACTCAGGGAAGGCATATGAAGAAGCAAGGTAACTCAGGGAAGGCATGTGAAGAAGCAAAGTTAACTCAGGGAAGGCATGTGAAGAAGCAAAGTTAACTCAGGGAAGGCATGGAAAAGCAAGTTAACTCAGGAAGGCATGTGAAGAAGCAAAGTTAACTCAGGAAGGCATGTAAGAAGCAAAGTTAACATCAGGGAAAGGCATGTGAAGAAGCAAGTTAACTCAGAAGCATGAAGAAGCAAAGTTAACTCAGGAAGGCATGTGAAGCAAGTTAACTCAGGAAGGCATGTGAAGAAGCAAAGTTAACTCAGGGAAGGCATGTGAAGAAGCAAAGTTAACTCAGGGAAGGCATGTGAAGAAGCAAAGTTAACTCAGGGAAGGCATGTGAAGAAGCAAAGTTAACTCAGGAAGGCATGTGAAGAAGCAAGTTAACTCAGGGAAGGCATGTGAAGAAGCAAAGTTAACTCATGGAAGGCATGAGAAGAAGCAAAGTTAACTCAGGGAAGGAATGAGAAGAAGCAAAGTTAACTCAGGGAAGGAATGAGAAGAAGCAAAGTTAACTCATGGAAGGCATGAGAAGAAGCAAAGTTAACTCAGGGAAGGAATGAGAAGAAGCAAAGTTAACTCAGGGAAGGCATAAAAGAAGCAAAGTTAACTCAGGGAAGGCATGTGAAGAAGCAAAGTTAACTCAGGGAAGGTATGAGAAGAAGCAAAGTTAACTCAGGGAAGGCATGAGAAGAAGCAAAGTTAACTCATAGCTTCTTAATGCTTCTTCTCAGATCATAGTTTCTGTATTAAGAATCGTTAAGAAAACTTTGCACAACAATTAATGTGCACATGACTGTTACTGGGCATTCAATTTAAATTGAAAATTGAATTAAATATAAATTGTTTATTTTTTCCAATTTGTCCAGACTTGTGGGATAACCTGTACATAAAAGCTAGATGAAGAGAATCCAATTAATATCCTTAAGGAGATGTCTGTTGTTTGTACTAAGATCATTAAAACTACTGTAAGTTAATCCTTTAATGCCTGTGAAGAACACTTCATACAAAGATTTTGATTCTTGGATCAAGCTGGACTGCCTACCATTCCTCTATGCGTCTGGATCTTCTTCATAAATACATTAATAATGAGGGTTAACTACTATTTGGGGAAAAATTTGGTATACAACAATATGCTTTGCTGACAGTGAGACTTTATTCTTAGTGTTTCTAATATACAAGGATTTATAATTACGAAGTTTAGAGTATAAACTTGTAAAATAACAATATAATGTAATAAATGAAGTAATTCATGTAAGTTTAAGAAAACTGTGGTTGGGTGGCACTTTATTTGTAAAGAACACAATTTTTATTTTGGCATTTTTCTCTGTAGTTTGGAATATAAAGCTGTGAATCATAAGGATACCAGAACATTTATTTTAAATATATTTTTCACTATGCCTAATAAGAATTCCACAACATTTTCCTAAATAAAAGAATTTCGTAGGAGAAATTCTGTCATTAAAATAGTCTACACAATGTCCTATATATATATATATATATATATTTTTTTTTTTTTTTTTTTTTTCAACAAGTCGGCCGTCTCCCACCGAGGCAGGGTTACCCAAAAAGAAAGAAAATCCCCAAAAAGAAAATACTTTCGTCATCATTCAACACTTTCACCACACACATACATAATCACTGTCTTTGCAGAGGAGCTCAGATACGACAGCTGAGAATTGTCCCTCCCAGCTGTCACTATCCCAGACCCCTCCTTTAAAGTGCAGGCATTGTAATTCCCATTTCCAGGACTCAAGTCCAATTAAATCAATTAACTGGTTTTCCGGAATCCCTTCACAAAATATTACCCTGCTCACACTCCAACAGCTCGTCAGGTCCCAAAAACCATTCGTCTCCATTCACTCCTATCTAACACGCTCACACATGCTTCCTGGAAGTCCAAGCCCCTCGCCCACAATACCTCCTTTACCCCTTCCCTCCAACCTTTTTCTAGGACGACCCCTACCCCGCCTTCCTTCCCCTACAGATTTATACGCTCTCCAAGTCATTCTACTTTGATCCATTCTCTCTAAATGACCAAACCACCTCAACAACCCCTCTTCAGCCCTCTGACAAATACTTTTAGTAACTCCACACCTTCTCCTAATTTCCACATTCCGAATTTTCTGCATAATATTTACACCACACATTGCCCTTAGACAGGACATCTCCACTGCCTCCAGCCTCCTCTTCGCTACAGCATTTGCAACCCATGCTTCACACCCATATAAGAGTGTTGGTACGACTATACTTTCGTACATTCCCTTCTTTGCCCCCATGGATAATGTTTTTGTCTCCACAGATACCTCAACACACCACTCACCTTTTTCCTTCATCAATTCTATGGTTAACCTCATCCTTCATAAACCCATCCGCTGACACGTCAACTCCCAAATATCTGAAAACATTTACTTCTTCCATAATCCCTCTCTCCAATGTGATATCCAATTTTTCTTTATTTAAATCGTTTGATACCCTCATCACCTTACTCTTATCTATGTTCACTTTTAACTTTCTACCTTTACACACTCTCCCAAACTCGTCCACTAACCTTTGCAACTTTTCTTTAGAATCTCCCATAAGCACAGTATCATCAGCAAAAAGTAACTGTGTCAACTCCCATTTTGCATTTAATTCTCCAAAATTTAATCCCACCCTCTCCCCAACACCCTAGCATTTACTTCTTTTACAACCCCATCTATAAATATATTAAACAACCATGGTGACATTATACATCCCTGTCTAAGACCTACTTTTACCGGGAAGTAATCTCCCTCTCTACTACACACCCTAACCTGAGCCTCACTATCCTCATAAAAACTCTTTACAGCCTTCAGTAACTTACTACCTATTCCATACACTTGCAACATTTGCCACATTGCTCCCCTATCCACTCTATCATATGCTTTCTAAATCCATAAATGCAATAAAAACTTCTCTACCTTTATCTAAATACTGTTCACATATATGCTTCACTGTAAACACTTGATCTACACACCCCCTACCCACTCTAAAGCCTCCTTGCTCATCTGCAATCCTACTCTCTGTCTTACCTCTAATTCTTTCAATAATAACCCTGCCATACACTTTACCTGGTATACTCAGTAAACTTATTCCCCTATAATTTTTACACTCTCTTTTATCCCCCTTCCCTTTATATAAAGGAACTATACATGCTCTCTGCCAATCCCTAGGTACCTTCCCCTCTTTCATACATTTATTAAACAAAAATACCAACCACTCCATCACTATATCCCCCCTGCTTTTAACATTTCTGTCATGATTCCGTCAATTCCAGCTGCTTTACCCCTTTCATTCTACGTAATGCCTCACGCACCTCCCCACACTCACATCCTGCTCTTCTTCACTCCTAAACGATGTTGTACCTCCCTGGCCAGTACATGAAATTACCGCCTCCTTTTCATCGACATTTAAAAGTTCCTCAAAATATTCCCGCCATCTACCCAATACCTCCAGCTCCCCATCTACTAACTCCCCTACTCTGTTTTTAACTGACAAATCCATTCGTTCCCTAGGCTTTCTTACCTTGTTTATCTCACTCCAAAATTTGTTCTTGTTTTCAGCAAAATTTCTTGACAGAGCCTCTCCCATTCTTTCATCCGCTCTTCTTTTGCACTCTCTCACCACTCTCTTCACCTTTCTTTTACTTTCCATATACTCTGCTCTTCTATTAACACTTCTGTTTTGTAAAAACCTCTCATAAGCTACCTTTTTGTCTTTTATCACACCCTTTACTTCTTCATTCCACCACTCACTCCTCTTTCCTCCTGCACCCACCCTCCTATAGCCACAAACTTCTGCCCCACATTCTAATACTGCATTTTTCAAACTATCCCAACTCTCTTCAACCCCCCCCCCACTACTCCTACTTGCACTAGCCCACCTTCCTGCCAATAGTTGCTTATATCTCACCCTAACTTCCTCCTCCCTTAGCTTATACACTTTTACCTCTCTCTTACTGTTGCCATTTTCTTTTTGTCCCATCTACCTTTTACTCTAACTGTAGCTACAACCAAATAATGATCTGATATATCCGTTGCTCCTCTATAAACATGTACATCCTGAAGCCTACTCATCAACCTTTTATCCACCAATACATAATCCAACAAACTACTTTCCTTACGTGCTATATCATACCTTGTATATTTATTTATCCTCTTTTTCATAAAATATGTATTACTTATTACCAAACCTCTTTCTACACATAGCTCAATTAATGGTTCCCCATTTACATTTACCCCTGGCACCCCAAATTTACCTACTACTCCATCCACAACATTTTTACCCACTTTAGCATTAAGATCCCCAACCACAATTACTCTCTCACTTGGTTCAAAACTCCCACACACTCACTCAACATTTCCCAAAATCTCTCTCTCCTCTACACTTCTCTCTTCTCCAGGTGCATAAACACTTACTATAACCCACTTTTCACATCCAACCTTTATTTTACTCCACATAATCCTTGAATTTATACATTTATATTCCTTCTTTACCTGCCATAACTGATTATTCAACATTATTGCCACTCCTTCTTTAGCTCTAACTCTATTTGAAACCCCTGATCTAATCCCATTTATTTCTCCCCACTGAAACTCTCCTACCCCCTTCAACTTTGTCTCACTTAAAGCCAGGACATCCAGCTTCTTTTCATTCATAACATCTACAATCATCTCTTTCTTATCATTCGCACAACATCCACGCACATTCAAACATCCCACTTTGACGGTTTTCTTCTTCTTCTTTTTAGTAAGCTATACAGGAAAAGGGGTTACTAGCCCATTGTTCCCGGCATTTTAGTTGACTTTTACAACACGCATGGCTTACGGAGGAAAGATTCTTATTCCACTTCCCCATGGATATGAAAGGGAAAAGCAATAAGAACAAGAACTATTAAGATAAAATCAAAGAAAACTCAGATGAGTGTGTATACATAAACGTGTACATGTTTGCGTAGTGTGACCTAAGTGTAAGTAGAAGTAGCAAGACGTACCTGAAATCTTGCATGTTTATGAGACAGAAAAAAGACACCAGTAATCCTACCATCATGTAAAACAGTTTCAGGTTTCTGTTTCACAGTCACATGGCAGGATGGTAGTACCTCCCTGGGTGGTTGCTGTCTACCAACTGTGCATAAGCACAGTCCATGATGTTTAGGAAAAGATGTCTATTCCTCTTGTGCAACATTCTCGTTTTCAAAAGGGCAATTATTTTATTAAAATTGTTGAGTGAATGCAGTATATGAGATTGCTATTGTATGGCAACACCAAATTATTCTCAAGTTCTTATTTTGTATTAGGGTAAACTCTTTATCACATATTTATTTTCCACATAAATTTATTTTAAAGATGAACATAAGTTGTTACTGTAAACTGGATGTAATCTCAGAGATTTTACAAACTGCCTATTCTCAAAATTCTCAGAAGTGAATACTTTCTTTAACTTTTTTTTTATGGTAGTACCTATGAGTAACAATGATTGCAGAAGCGTGTTCCTGGGTTTTTGATACACAATCAATTTAATAAAGAAATTATCAATTCAATCGACATGTGTATCAAGTTTGGAATGATTCCCTATCTATCAATAGCATTTTTTAGGAAGTGAGACATGAATTCAGACTAACTAGAAAGTCGCAATGGGACTCAGTACATTGCCATATACAATGTATATCATCACATTATCCCATATGATCTAGAATTGTTTGTTTAATTAATGAGTCTTTTCTGTCCAACTTTTTCACTAATCTGAATGTGCATTTTTCCTAAAAGCCGAGGGTCTTCAGACTTACTGAGACGAAAGTATAATTAGGAAAAAGTTCATGAATTTTCTAGACTTTTGTGACTCCATGAAGCTGGCAGTTACACCTCAACAGTGTTAAAGATACAGCCATAGAAGATTTACCTGGATAGTCTTAACCAACTCTTTACCATCTTCCAAGGATAACATAGTTACTCCTCTTGAATTTGGGGCTTTTGTTATGTCTACCTAGGTTGCTCTGTCTTAGTGCTGGAAAGCGAGAAATGACAAGGCTTATCTTGCTAATATTGTTAGCCTATTCATACCAAACAGTCATTCCCTCTGATACAAGACGCAATAGAATGGTGTTCTAATTAGGCTGGAGATGCACTGCCGCAGACGCACCAATATTCACTTAAGTCGCAAGAAAAATTTACACCACTGTTTGGTCCGAGGGTCGAGACGTGTGTCTAAGATGTAATTATGGATAACTAAGAGAAAATTCACTGCTTGCGGAAGTCTTATTGCCGGTACAAGAGCTTTCTTCTTTTGTGGTATATTCTCAAGAATTGCTAAAACATTCTTTTCTACTAATGGGCTATCCCAGCACAAAAATAGAGCAATTAATTTTATTTGTATTTTCAATTAAAGCAAATTTAATTGTAAATGAGGCAACACTTACGTTGAGGCATTTTGGACAGCAGCCACAGAGGTCTGTGCCTACGCCGCGGGGGCACGTCACCTCGGGGCAGTCACTGCGAGTACATGCTGGGCATGACAGACCGGCGCTCCTGGAGTACGAGAAACACACAATTATGCACACATCAAGCATTTAAAATCTCTTCACTATCTGGGTAATTCGATATTTGTGCTTCATAATATGTTAAAAATGTATTTGTTAAAATTTGTAACATCCACCAAAATAAGTAATGCCAACACCTTGAGTAAGTTATAAAAAATAGTGTTAAATTATTTACCTAACAAACCGAAGGGTGGGGAGAGGAAGGTCAGTTCTTTTTAGATGTAAAGGGGCAGCCACAATATTAACTAAGGATTAATGATGGTAAACTCGTTTTGTATTTAATGAGAGAAGGATAAAACTAGACAGACGGTAAAGATAAATATATATTAATACGAAAATTTTAATAATAAACCTAACAAAACCCTTTAATATATATAAATAGTGAAGCCACAATAAGCAATAGAGTCCCTTCAAAGTGGTATCTTGTTCATACTCCAGGGAACTGCAACTATCTTTCCTTTCTTTCAGCCAAATCTAATTTACTCCAATTTCCCAGACGTTGAATAACATCTGTGAGTTCAGTGCTTCCATGTGAGTATATTGATATTTTGATGCATTTCGGCCGCTGTTCTGTCTGAGAAAGTTATCTCCTGTATTCCATAAACTCAGCCTCTTCCTCAATGCACGCTGAAGCAATAATGCAAAATGAGGCACACGTTTTTTTTAATGAAGGTAACGCCATTCACAAAGTATTGTAAGAAAATTAATATCCCAATTTCTCTAATAAAAAATTCTTAATGGTACGAACACAGCCCAGAACCATTTCAATCTCCCACTAAGTAAGATATACCTACATTGAAAGTTTAGAACCAATCAGAAGAGGCATTCTCTTGCTATCCCCCAGCAACATATACACCAGCGTTTCAGATTTAAAGCCGATCAGCATAGCTATTTCAACAGGTATTGCAAGGAAACCACGGCAGTTCTATAAGTCTGAATCTGTATTGATAAAGCCACTGGATGGCGAAACGTCTACAATAAAGATACCCAGATGTTGCACATGTGTCTAATTTTCATCAAGTCTGAAGACGATCAGAAGATGCCTCCTTCATTTTTCACACTGATTTCAACACTTCCTTGTTTATTAACTTTGTAAGTTGACAAATTTGCATATGAACAACCTAAACCTATAAGGTGCTCTTCATTTCATAAAATGCATTAGCCAAAATCGAAGTCGATGTTTCAGGAAGGAATACCATACTTTTTAAAAAGAAAATTGAAAAACTGGCTCCTACAGTATACGGGATTAATCCCAACGGCAATATATTATTTATGGGCTTGATAAATTCGTGAAACACAAAAATCGACATTATAACCTGAGTTTACAATATATCTCGGGTTTCTTTTATAATTAATAAGAATCAATCATTTAAAATTCTCCACAGTCCTAAAAGATTTTTTTCAAGAAGCTGGATTATACGTAGTTGGTGAGAGTTACTAGAGAAGAACGTGAGGAATTGAAGTAAAAATTAATAAATTGTCGCCTAAACAGACTAACAGAAATCCAAGGCTTTGCCAAACTAAGATGCATTAGCGGTGGAAGTTTAAAGCTTCTCGAACAAGTCATTCACAAAGTATCACATGAAAACCAAAATATTCATTTTCATAATTACTTCAAAAAAAAAAAAAAACAGATTTAACTTTGCACCTACACAGTTAAAGATCGATGAAAACCAAACGATATAAAAAAAAATTGTTTTGGTCTGAAGCAAATCAGAAGAGGATTTCTCCAGTTATTGTTTGTGAAATAATTTGTTTATTAAAAGTGGCAATTATTAATTACACTCCCAGAAAAATAAGATACTTCCTTTGAGAAAAATCCTCCATCGCTGAAGGTTTGAAGCAGAGCAGAAGATGCGTTTATAGGTTGTTGCTCGGAATCCCTTAATTTGCAATTTATTAATTATGCTAAGAAATAGCATAATTAATAAATTTATCTACAAACTTTAAACTTATTGGGTGCCTATCCTGCCTATTAGATGCATCAGCCATTAAGAGTAAGTGTGGTTCAAGAGAGTCGTGCTGAAGTAAATTCTCGAAAAAAAACGGCTACACTATTTTAAAAATTGGCAAATTGGCGCATATGTGTACGAGTATCCATCCCACATTCTTCTAAGTAGGTTTCATGTTGATAGGTTAATAGCGATCAAAGGAGTAGGATTTCTGAAGTCACTGCACGACACTCAAATCCATTAATCCATGGAGCAATTGTCAATTGCTCCATGAACTATTTCCTAGTTACTGTAAACTATAAGTGAAAATGTAATGCCGATCGGATACCGCTTCAGAGATAATTAGAAATACAATAAACATGATTATGTATCCAAGAATGAGGAAATATAAGAAGTTGGCTGATTGTTTCCCCTTCCTCCAGAATTTTGGTTCATAACATGACGATGCTTCATCTCAGCAGCTTTAAAAAAAATTTACACGTGTTGAGAAATGTTAGTATAATATTGTCATCTGTAGGATCCCTCTAATTAATTTTATATAGATCTTGACTGATTTGGGTCTGAGGAATTGGACCCTTCGATCTTCTTCCTCCGACCGAACCTAATTACCTACCAATCCCCCCTTCAATACCCCATACTTCCCATCCCTCCTTTCTTATACCTCCTCCTTTTCCCCATCCTTTCCCTCTCCTCCCTTTCCTACTTTTATCCTTTGGGTTCTTCCCTCAGAAATTCTAGCTCCATCCTATTCCGTTGAGGTTTTTGTTGGTGGTTTAGTGTGCTGCGAAATCTGGATCATCAGGGGATGTCCCAGTCCCTCTCCAAAGGAGGTATGCCTTGTTGGGGGTTTCCGACCGCCCTCTCTTTTGGCCACCGAGGGGGCTTGGTGGATATGAAGTTACTATCCTGAATTGCTGGTTTACTGGCATGAAAGGTAGGGTATAGCAGGGGTTCCATGCAGCATCTGCACTACTGGCCGCGCTGAGGTCCTCTTGGACGCCGTGGGGATTTGCGGCCCTTTCATCCCCTTCCCCTTTTTTTTAGGTTTTTGCTTTTTTACTTTATTTTTTTTTTGGGGGGCGAAAACAAAAGACAAGTGACCTAACCATGGAATCCCAAGTCCATGATACTTCTCCCAGACCCCTCTTCCAACTGCTTCGTTATCGAACCATTCTTCGGACCTTTCTAACACCTAAGTACGGTGGAAATAAATGGTATAAAATACCGACACAATGGAAAAATAAACACATAAGCAGTATAATGTGATCCTTTATTGACAACGTTTCGCCCACGCAGTGGGCTTTATCGAGTCACAGACAGATCTATCTGGAATAAGAGTAACATGAGTATTTATAAGATTTAGTCAGGTGGAGAATGCTGGGTCAGGTGGAGAATGCTGCATGTGACAGTCTACTTTGAAGACTGTCACATGCAGCATTCTCCACCTGACCCAGCAATTCTCCACCTGACTAAATCTTATAAATACTCATGTTACTCTTATTCCAGGTTTGCCGGGTCACCATTTGGAGAAGACCCGGGCCGGATGTACCGGCGAACATACAACAAAACAATATTCCAGGTAGATCTGTCTGTTACTCGATAAAGCCCACTGCGTGGGCGAAACGTTGTCAATAAAGGATCACATTATACTGCTTATGTGTTTATTTTTTCAACACCTAAGTACCTTCTGCGAGTAACATTTCGTTGGCCGCCCCTGGTACCAGGACTCCGCCTAACTCCTTTGATACATCCGACCTCCGCACGTCTTTGACCATGCTTCTGAATTCTACCTCTACGGTGCAACAATTTTCAGATCACCCGCACATCTCTAGTCGGACCACCTTCGGTCCCACACCCAAACGAAGACGACCATTAACAGATGACACTGCTTCTAATACCTCTTTCTCTCCCCAGAAAAGACTAGCACGACACTAATTCCCGTCACACACTACGTTTCAAAGTACTCAATGGACTAAGTTTTTCGCCCTTCAACCGACATCTCCCACTGACTATCCTTCTATCCTTCTGATCATAGTATCAACAAGGCACTCCTGTGCCAAGTTGGTCAAAATATTTTATTTTATGCTCTTAAAAGTGGCTAGCATTTTGCATCGTCACTGTGCAAAATGTTAGCCAAGATCACAATCTTTTCCTTTTTATCTCCATAGATAATATTCCTGTCACGATTCGAAAACACATTTCTCTCAATTCTTGGAGTGGTTCCCATGTTGTGCCTCATACCATTGTTTAACGTGATTTCCAGACATGTGATACTTACATACTGGAGCAACTTGAGCTCCAAGATCTCATAATTCTCAAGGGCACTTATGTACTGTGTACTTATTACACAGATATGGAAAACTTGAGAAAATTAAAACTACATCGGAGTATAAAACAAATTCCAACCACACAATAGAGCGAAAAACTAAAGTGAAGGACCTGGGAATGATAATATCAGAGGATCTAACTTTCAAAGATCACAACAATGTATCTACCACATCTGCTAGAAAAATGATAGGATGGATAATGAGAACCTTCAAAACTAGGGACGCCAAACCCATGATGATTCTCTTCAAATTGCTTGTTCTCTTTGAGCTGGAATATTAGTGTACACTAACAGTGCCATTCAATGCAAGTAAAACTGCAGACCTAGAGAATGTGCAGAGAACCTTCACGACACACACAAATATGATAAAACACCTGCATTACTGGGAACGGTTGAAGTTCTTTGACATGTATTCCCTTGAACGCAGGCGAGAAATATACATGATAATATACACTTGGAAAATCCTAGAGAGATTAGTACCAAATTTGCACTCGAAAATCACTCCCTAAGAAAGCAAAAAACTCGGCAGGCGATGCAACATCCCCCCAATGAAAAGGAGGGGTGCCACTAGTACGCTAAGAGACAACACAATAAGTATCAGGCGCACACGACTGTTTAATTGCCTCCAAGCATACATAAGGGGGGTTACCAATAGATCCCTGGGTGTCTTCAAGAAGGCGCTGGATAGGTACCTAAAGTTAGTACCTGACCAGCCTGGCTGTGGTTCGTACGTCGGTTTGCGTGCGGCTAACAGTAACAGCCTGGTTGATCAGACCATGATCCACCGCGAGGCCTGGTCACAGACCGGGCCGCTGACTGCCGAGAACTTCCGCCCTCAGTCTATATTGCAGGACACGTTTACAAGTCTGTGAGTTGATTTCTACACCACAACAGTGTAGAAACTGCTTGCGCCTCAGCCACCCAGCGAAATAGGTCCATGGCAGAATGCCTAGTATGTGGTGCTGCCGACCATACCTACCTACCTCTTGCCTTAATTGTAATGAGGCTCACCCGGCTTATTCATATCGTTGCCAAGTTTACCTAAAAGAACGAGAATTCCGATGTCTAAAAGAGAAAAAGGGTTTCACTTATGTCATGGCAGTCTCTCATCGCCGCCTCCAGGGGAGATTTACCAGTATTCCACGATCTCTTTGGTACCTACTTCCACAATCTCCTCTGTGGTCACAACTTCCACTGTCACCTTTGTTTCTAACCCTTTTGCAGCCCTGGACTCTGAGGTTCCTACCTCGTCGCCTCAAACTGTCCTTGAGTCTTCATTTTCTCTCTCGCATGCATCTATGTCTACAAGGCCTCTCAGTGTTGATATTATTTACAGAAAGGTTCGGCCCTATTTCCAGGTCTTGGCTTTTTTAATGATATTGAGGCATAGCTAATGGGTCTTTTGAATACCTGAAGCTACAACTGTTAGACTTTTTTGTGTCTAACAATTGTAGTTTTTTGAATGTGTTGATCCACAGCTACTGGACCTCTTGGAAAATTTTATCTATTGGCAGGGTAATTTTTATTTTGGGCTGCATTATAAATTTATGCAGCGTATTAAAGGTACCGTGCGCTGGGGTTATGGGGCACAAGGAAATACTTTTAGGATTTCGCAGCAACCAAAACTCATGTAGTTTAATACTGACTGCACAGTTTTCCATGCGTTTTATGACCACTTCTGGTTCAGCAATTCTCGTGAACTTAATAAAAATGGACCTTGAATTAAGTCATAAGACTAAAACTGACTCTCCAGGGTGATTTTAATAACCAATTGTTATTTATCCTACTAAAACATCTTTCTTCATCTCCTTCAATGAAATGGAAAGGTTGATTAAAAAGTATTTAAGCTAATAGTTTTAACACCTCATTTTGCCTAAGAGATCGTCTTATATCAGAGACAGCTATAGTGTCTTTCCTCACCTCTTTATCCTGTCTGCTTAATGGGAATAGATCAAATATTTATTTTCCTTACTAATAAAATAACTAATATCAAAAACATTTTCTTATGTAATCATATAAAATATACATATGATGAAAGACATATGAAGCAGAACGTATGTTTCTTTGTTTTCATTCCTGTTATCAACACGTCCGTCAAGCAGTGTGCATACGTGGCATAACATAGTGGCAGTGTGCATACGTGGCATAACATAGTGGCAGTGTGCATACGTGGCATAACATAGTGGCAGTGTGCATACGTGGCATAACAAAGTGTTATGAAAAGTTTAACCTGATCATGACGGTGAAAATTTTAGGCACAAATGAAAAATACTTTTCAGGGCATTAATTTACCTTGAAAATGTTGCTTCATAAAGTCCTAGATATGTGAAAAACATTTAATACTCGTTGAGACAATGTATCTAATAATTTTCAAAAGATATTCTATCTTAAGTTTGCTAAGCGTTGCACAATGTCTTGTGAGATAAAACAAATGTACAAGAAGCAGATCAGACAAAAGTAGACTTACAAGTGAAGAAGAGCCAGCAGCAGCAGCAGCAGCAGTGGAACAGCAGAGCCACCCATCACTGTTGTTCAAGTCTCTACCACAACTGCTGAGAGAGAAAAACATGGAATCACTAAGAATAGCAGTGAGTAATAATGGGGTGGTTGCATAGTTCAACAGTCGGAATACTGATCATCATTATATAACAAAAACGTCTTCCTTAAAATAAGCCTATATTGGTCAGGCTATTTAACCTATTAACCTACTTTACCTCTCCCTGTCTACCTGTAAAATATATCGCTGAAATATCATACCTTAGTCCTTCTATAATTTTCATCGATGTTAAGTTCTAACTGGATGATGAGTTGAGGTTAGATTTCTCTGGTGTTACACTAGTTTGTGATGTGTTGAGTGATACTGTTGGTATCTTGGTCGTTGTTTTGTTAACACTATAACAAATAGAACAAAGTGAAATAGTGTTGAGAGTGGTGTAACAAGCTCATAGTGGAGTTAGTGAGGCATGTTATGAGATGAAGTAGTGGTGTTATAGTGCTTTATGATGGTAACTGTGGTGTTCATATGATGCTGTAAAATCATACTGACTTTAGATGCCTGTCCAGTGTCTTCTTGAAGACAGCCAGGGGTCTGTTGGTAATTCCTCTTATGTATGCTGGGAGGCAGTTGAACAGTCTTGGGCCCCTGACACTTATTGTGTTATCACGTAGTGTGCTCGTAGCGCCCCTGGGGAGGGGGATATTGTTGCACCGCCTGCCAAGTCTTTTGCTTTCATAGGAAGTGATTTTCGTGTGCAAATTTTGGTACTAATCCCTCTAGGATTTTTCAGGTGTATATTATCATGAATCTCTCCCATCTACATTCCAGGGAGTACAAGTCAAGAAACTTCAACCGTTCTCAATAAATTAGGTGTTTTATCGTACTTATGTGTGCCGTGGAGGCTCTATGTACAATCTCCACGTCAGCACTTTCAGAAGCCTTAAAAAGCGCCGTTAGTGTACAGCAATATTCCAGCCTAGAGAGAAAAAGCAATTTGAAGAGAATAATATTGCGTCCCTAGTTTTGAAGGTTCTCATTATCCATCCATCATTGTTGTGATCTTTGAAAGTGAGATCCTCTGACATTGTCAATTCCAGGTCCTTCACATTAGTTTTTCACTCTATTGTGTGATTGGAATTTGTTTATATTTCTATACAGTTCTAATTTCCTCACGTTTTCCATATCGGAATAATTGAAATTGCTCTTCATTGAACTTCATGTTGTTTTCTGCGACCCAGTTAAAAATTTGGTTGATGTCCACTTGGAGTCTTGCAGTGTCTTCAATGGAGGACACCGTCAGGCAAACTCGGGTGTCATCCGCAAAGGAAGACACGGTGCTGTGGCTTACATCTCTGTCTATGTCAGATATGAGGATGAGGAAGAGGATGGGAGCGAGTACTGTGCCTTGTGGAACAGAACTTTTCACTGTGCCCGTTTCGGACTTTACTCTTACTACTACTCTTTGTGTTCTGTTTGTTAGGAGCTATAGATCAACTTACCAACTTTTCCCTTTATTCCTTTTTCATGTATTTTGTGCATTAGTACACCATGGTCACACTTGTCGAGGGCTTTCGCAAAGTCTGTGTATACTACATCTGCATTTTGTTTATCCTCTAGACTAGAGCATCCAAGACCTTGTCATGGTGATCCAGTAGTTGGGACAGGCAGGAGCAGCGTGCTCAAAACCCATGTTGCCCTGGGTTGTGTAACTGACGGGTATCTAGATGAGTTGCGATCTTGCTTCTTAGAACCCTTTCAGAGATTTTTTATGATATTAGATGTTAGCGCTAATGGTCTGTAATTCTTTGCTATGGCTTTACTGCCCCCTTTGTGGGGTGGGGCTATGCCCATTATTTTAAGTGACTGTGAGATAAACCCTGTGTCCCTACTCCCTCTCCATAGAATGCTAAAGGCACGTGACAGGGGGTCTTGCAGTTTCTTATGAACACAGAGTTCCACGAGTATGGTCCTGGGGCAGAGTGCATTGGCATGTCATTTATTGTCTTTTCGAAGTCATGTGGTCTAAGTATATCAGAAATATTTGAATTGACCAAATTCTGAGTCTCGGTCTTAAAAAATCATTTATGTTGTCGACTCTGGATAGCGGCTCACTAAACACCGAGTCATACTGGGCCTTTAGTATCTCTCAGTGCCTTGTTGTCATCTGTGTAGGTACCAACTCGCCTAAGCAGGGTGTTTCGCCTTAGATTTGGCATAAGAAAAGAAACATTTATGACTTTTAGTTCGTCAGTTTAAGTTTGATATTTGTTATTTCTCTGACCAGTGCCTCGTTTCGTATTTGAGATATACTGGCCCTTTTCAGCAGCTCTGTGATTCTTCACCTTCGCCTGTATAGAGAGCGTCTCTCTCTCTCTCTCGTTTCCATCTTCTCTTCCTTTTTATTAAAGGAATATGCCTTGAGCATACCTTAAGTGCCATAGAGTTAATTCTTTCTAGGCAGAGGTTCAGAACCATATTGTTTACGATATCTTCCCAGATTGTTTCATTTAGGACATGGTTGGCTTGATCCCACTGTATGTTTTTGTTACTGAAGTTGAAATTAGTGAAGTCACCCTCATAACCGATCACATGTTGCTGGTCAGGAGCCCTGCGCATACATTTCTGTACCTCTATTCAGATCACCATTGTTAGTGAAGATGAAGTCCAGTGTATTCTCTAATCTGTCATTTGCTGGTTTAAGGTGAATTTGGTACAAAGATTTAATGTGATGTGTGTGTGTATTTTCATCTGAGCTGCCTCTTGGGGTTATCTCTGCTAAGATATTATTTGCTGCATTCCTTCATTTTAGGTGTCTTAAGTTGAAATCCTCCAGCAGCAAGATGTTTGGGGCAGGAGCTAGAAGATTTTCCAGAGAGTGGTCAGTTTTCAAAGGTTGTTCCTGGAATTGTTGAGAAGTTGCAACTGGAGGTTTGTATACAACCACAATGACCAGGTTTTGATTTTCCATCTCCACTGTTTGACTCTGTGAGCAGTCCGCTGATGAAAGGCATTTTGTTGTTCATTGCTATCTTTTGACTCTGTATATTTGCAAGGATAAATGACGTCGTATTGATGGTATGTGGGGGTCTTCTCTGGCACTATCTGTTGTTTTGAAGTGGAGGCCACTGACTGTGCCTCCGCTCCAGAAGTGATTTCAGTTGGTTTAAAATTTGTAATTTCTTGCCAGCTTTTTGTTCTTCCTGGCAATAAAAATCTCCGTCTCTAGAGTAGTTGTGGCTACCCTGGTTTGTTGTTATGGTCTGAGTGATCTATATATCTTGTCCCGTTCAGGCGGTGTGCCTGACAATATATGTGGTAACATTGTCTTTCCTGGGCTGAAGAACGACACATTTCAAGGTGGAAAAAAATTACAGGAAGAATAGTTGCATTCTCCTGTTGTCATGTGGGCGTGGCTTTTTTGGAATGGTCAAAATTGCACATCCCATCAGTTTTTCCAGATATTCCATTGCTGCAGATACCCAAGGCATAGAATTTGCATAGATTTGATTTTTGCTTGTCATGGTTTTTCATGGCTGCGTTCCCTACTGGTGCGTTTGTTTCGGACTCCCCATCATCTACAGTACCTGTACTAACAATGGTGCCTCCACCAATTTGTAATGGTATATCCACACTATTTTCCTCAGAGCATCATCCCCTTGCTTGCCATCTCCAGTGGTATTGTTATTTTGTGACTCTGGAGTTCTCATATCTTTGTCTATACCTGTTTCCCCAGCACCAGTATGACGATTCTTAAAGATAGTATGACGATTCTTAAAGATAGTATGACGATCATTAAAGATAGTATGACGATTATTAAAGATAATATGACGATTATTAAAGATAGTATGACGATTACTGAAGATAGTATGACGATTATTAAAGGCATTGAATTGCGTAGTAGAAACCTGCGACTGCTGGCAACTGTTTACACCATGTTTATGTCGTGCCGAATAGGTAAAATTGGTCAATTAACAAGAGCTCGTTTAAAATTAAGTCCTTTCTAAAATTTCCTCTTATACATTTAAACATATATTTTTTTCATTTAGTTTTATTTAAAAATTAATGATTTTTGAACCAAAAGAACCTTAGAAAACTTACCTAACCTTATTATAACAAGCGCAATTTAATTTAGCCTAATCCAACTAAATATATTTTATATAACGTTACAATAATTTAATAATAAACAAACAGAATTAAATATATTTTTTTTCGCTAGATTCGGAATGATTTTTGCCAAATTATTAAATACATAAATTTTCGCTTGGTTTATTCGGCAAGAAGTGCATTGCTATTTAGGCCATAATCGCAAGTTTTACTTATTCGGCACGACATTTACAACACGAGTTCAAACTGTTTGGTATCAGGTATATGTACATTTACCATCAGTGTTTATACTCCAGGTATGTATATATACATCACCAAAGTGCTTGTACATACAGCAGTTAAAAGTATATGCATCACATATATCATATATCATACTATATGTACATAAATTGTCATATATCATAATATATTTTCATAAAATGTCAAACTCTGTGTGAACTCCAAACTATGAGGTCATGACAAAAATGAGTTGATAGTTTGTAATCAATGCCGTTTGTTATGTTCATGTCTAATTATTATAATAGAAAATGAAGAGCTAAACCTACAAGGGTCATACGTTCATGTAGCATAAAATTATCTTGGCATAGTAAATTAAATTATATCTACGTACATCATCAAATAATCTCTAGCTATATAATCAAACTATTCGCACATAAACAGAATATTTTTTTCAGTGCACATTAAAGTGTTCTTTCCTGCTGCGACATTATATACGTATATATATATATATATATATATATATATATATATATATATATATATATATATATATATATATATATATATATATATATATATATATAATAAATATATATATATTTATATATATATATATATATATATATATATATATATATTATATATATATATATATATATATATATATATATATATATATATATATATATATATGTAGATAAAAGACTGTTGAGTAGACTTCAGGATGTACATGTTTATAGAGGGGCCACAGATATTTCAGATCACTTTTTAGTTATAGCTACAGTGGGAGTAAAAGGTAGATGGTATACAAGGAAAATAGAAGCAGTAAGTAAGAGAGAGGTGAAGGTTTATAAACTAAAAGAGGAGGCAGTTAGGGTAAGATATAAACAACTATTGGAGGATAGATGGGCTAGTGAGAGTGTAGGCAATGGGGTCTAAGATGTATTGGGTAGATTTAAAAATATAGTGTTAGTGTGTTCAGCAGAAGTTTATGGTTACAGGCGAGTGGGTGCGGGAGGGAAGAAGAGCGATTGGTGGAATGATGATGTAAAGAGAGTAGTAAGGGAGGAAAAGTTAGCATATGAGAGGTTTTTACAAAGTAGAAGTGATGCAAGGAGGGAAGAGTATATGGAGAGAAAAAGAGAGGTTAAGAGAGTGGTGAAGCAATGTAAAAGAGAGCAAATGAGAGAAAATAAGAAAAAGTTTTGGAGTGAGATTAATAAGTTGAGGAAGCCTAGGGAACAAATGGATTTGACAGTTAAAAATAGTAGAGGAGAGTTATTAAATGGAGAGTTAGAGGTATCGGGAAGATGGAGGGAATATTTTGAGGAGTTGTTAAATGTTGATGAAGACAGGGAAGCTGTGATTTCGTGTATAGGGCAAGGAGGAATAACATCTTGTAGGAGTGTGGAAGAGCCAATTGTGAGTGTGGGGGAAGTTCGTGAGGCAGTGGGTAGAATGAAAGGGGGTAAGGCAGCTGGGATTGATGGGATAAAGATAGAAATGTTAAAAGCAGGTGGGGATATAGTTTTGGAATGGTTGGTGCTATTATTTAATACATGTATGGAAGAGGGTAAGGTACCTAGGGATTGGCAGAGAGCATGTATTGTTCCTTTGTATAGAGGCAAAGGGGACAAAAGAGAGTGCAAAAATTATATTATAATAAGTCTGATGAGTGTACCTGGTAAAGTGTATGGTAGAGTTATTATTGAAAGAATTAAGAGTAAGACAGAGAGAAGGATAGCAGATGAACAAGGAGGCTTTAGGAAAGGTAGGGGGTGTGTAGACCAAGTGTTTACAGTGAAACATATAAGTGAACAGTATTTGGATAAGGGTAAAGAGGTTTTTGTGGCATTTATGTATTTGGAAAAGGCGTATGATAGGGTGGATAGGGGGGCAATGTGGCAGATGTTGCAGGTGTATGGAATAGGAGGTAGGTTACTGAAAGCAGTGAAGAGTTTTTATGAGGATAGTGAGGCTCAGGTTAGAGTGTGTAGGAGGGAGGGGACTATTTCCCAGTAAAAGTGGGCCTTAGACAAGGATGTGTGATGTCACCGTGGTTGTTCAATATATTTATAGATGGGGTTGTAAGAGAAGTGAATGCGAGGGTCTTGGCAAGAGGTGTGGGGTTAAAAGATAAAGAATCAAATACAAAGTGGGAGTTGTCACAGTTGCTTTTTGCTGATGACACTGTGCTTTTGGGATATTCTGATGAGAAGTTGCATAGGTTGGTGGATGAATTTGGTAGGGTGTGTAAAAGAAGAAAATTGAAAGTGAATATAGGAAAGAGTAAGGTGATGAGGATAACAAAAAGATTAGGTGACGAAAGATTGGATATCAGATTGGAGGGAGAGAGTTGGAGGAGGTGAATGTATTCAGATATTTGGGAGTGGACATGTCAGCAGATGGGTGTATGAAGGATGAGGTGAATCATAGAATTGATGAGGGGAAAGCTCCATGAGCTTTATCAAACCTCGTCTTAAAAGTATGTATGGTTCCTGCCTCCACTACGTCGCTTTCTAAGCTATTCCACTTCCTGACAACTCTATGACTGAAGAAATACTTCCTAACATCCCTTTGACTAATAGGAGTCTTCAACTTCCAATTGTGACCCCTTGTTTTGTGTCCCCTCTCTGGAACATCTTGTCTCTGTCCACCTTATCTATTCCTCGCAGTATTTTATATGTCGTTATCATGTCTCCCCTAACCCTCCTGTCCTCTAGTGTCGTCAGGCCGATTTCCCTTAACCTTTCTTCGTAGGACAATCCCCTTAGCTCTGGGACTAGTCTTGTTGCAAACCTTTGACCTTTCTCTAATTTCTTGACGTGCTTGACCAGGTGTGGGTTCCAAACTGGTGCTGCATACTCCAGTATGGGCCTGACGTATATGGTGTACAGAGTCTTGAATGGTTCCTTAGTGAGGTATTGGAACGCTATTCTTACGTTGGCCAGCCGCCCGTATGCTGCAGCAGTTATCTGATTGATGTGTGCCTCAGGAGATGTGCTCGGTATTATACTCACCCCAAGATCTTTTTTCTTGAGTGAGGTTTGCAGTCTTTGGCACCTAGACTATACTCTGTCTGCGGTCTTCTTTGCCCTTCCCCGATCTTCATGACTTTACATTTGGCAGGGTTAAATTCAAGGAGCCAGTTACTGGACCAGGCTTGTAGCTTGTCCAGGTCTCTTTGTAGTCCTGCCTGATCCTCGACTGATTTAATTCTTCTCATTAACTTCACATCATCTGCAAACAGGGACACTTCTGAGTCTAATCCTTCCGTTATGTCATTCACATATACCAAAAACAGTACAGGTCCTAGGACTGACCCTTGTGGAACCCCACTCGTCACAGGTGCCCACTCTGACACTTCGTCACGTACCATGACTCGTTGTTGCCTCCCTGTCAGATATTCTCTGATCCATTGCAGTGCCTTTCCTGTTACGTGTGCATGATCCTCTAGCTTGTGTGTGTGTGTGTGTGTGTGTGTGTGTGTGTGTGAGTGTATGAGTAACTCTTCCAATCATGAAGTACTTGTCAAAAGTAAATTCAAATATCTAAACAAAAATATATGTACGTTTGGCAAAGTATTATTCACATGTGTAGCATAATATCTGTATATTTATAAATGTACTGTTATTGGTGTCACAATGTATGTATTTAAGAATGAACAATCAGCTATTTACGGAGTAGAAACTTCACCAAAGAGTCAATAACACAATATACTCACATTATCAACGGGAATATCCACTGCCTCTCGTAGTAACTCTCCCTCTGGCTGGGAATCCTCCTCAACCCCTTAAATAGCCGGCGCTACCTTGACGGATGTTGTAACATCTGTTACGTGTCTTGTTTTTCTACCAACTGCGCATCTATGTCTTGGTAGTTGACCATAAATGGGAAGAGGTATTTCAGTGCAACATCGTTGCCAGAAAAGATAGCTAGGCTCAACAATATCATGAGCTATCAGTTGAAGTGAGCAGTTGCTGTGTCATGTTTTATCAAGTAGAGGTGAGAGTTGAACCTGATGTTCACCTGATGTTCACCTGTATACACTAGTAATGAGTTACTCAAACACCTGGAAAACCATTAATCTCACGAGTACACTAACTAGGCAAGTAGAAACATATTTATTGTTTATACAATGCAAGTAATTATATATATATATATATATATATATATATATATATATATATATATATATATATATATATATATATATATATATATATATATATATATATATATATATATAAAAATACTAGTAAACAGGTGATATCAAAATATGCAAGACAACCACTATGAAAAAATAGAAGAATTCCAAGCGCTTCCTTTCTTATGTTCCTCTTCACAGAGTCGTGCGTTGTTACGCTACTGTGAGGTGTAGTCTTTGTTAGTTGATGTGACTGTGAGGTGTATTCTGCCCCTTATAAGCCTTCTTGTCATGTTTCCTTTTATAGTTCCTTGATATGTGAGTTTTCAATAAAGTCCAAATGTTTCATTCGTCTAATTTATAACTTGTCAGTTCTTGCATTATCTACATAATGTGATAGTCGGCTTGAAATCTTCTATATTTTCATAGTGTTGTCTTTCATATATATATATATATATATATATATATATATATATATATATATATATATATATATATATATATATATATATATATATATATATATATATATACATCAAAACCAGTAGTAAAAAAGAAAACTTTAATGTGCACAGAAATTTTTTTTTATGTGCGAATAGTTTGATTATATACTTAGAGATTATTTAATGATGTAAGTAGATATAATTTAATTTAATATGCCAATATAATTTTGTTACATGAACGTATGACTTTAGTAGGTTTACCTCTTCATTTTTTTACAATAATAATTCATGAACATAACAAACGACTGGGATTACAAACTATCAGCTCATTTTTGTCATGAGATCATAGTTTGGAGTTCACACAGAGTTTGACAATTTATGAACATATATTATGATGTATGTACAAATTGTTTTGTGATGCATATACTTTTAACTGCTGTATGTACAAGCACTTTGGTGATGTATATACATATATCTGGAGTATAAACACACACAGATTGATGACAAATGTACATATACCTGATATATGCGCAGGTATTTTGGTAATATTTGAATATATGGAAGAATAAGTCACATTAACGAGTATCAAACATTTTACAACTAACCCCAAAATTTAAAAATAGAACGTGCAGAACATTTCGACCCCTTGTGGACCATTATCAAGTTTCAAGTAAGAAAGAATAAGTCAAAACCGAAGTTATTTATTAGAGAGAGAGGAGGAAATGACAGTCTAGTCAAATAAATCATAATCACCATTACGTTAATAACATAACGCTAACAGTTTTGGAGTTTAATTGGTTCCTCTTGTCAGTCTTCATCAGTGTCCCTGAAAAATATTTGAAAATCATTACACTACGTTTGTAAGAATATGTACAATGTTTGTTGTGTTTATATGATTTTTATGCTCCACATATTTTGAACGTCTGTGAGGATTTTTAATAAACTTAAAGTGTGCATGAAAGCATTTTTATTTAACAGTTTTGTTGCTAAAACACATTCAGATGTCTATTCAAATGAATTGTGTGAACAATCAAATGAGTTTAATACAGTGCATGAATAAAAACTTTTTTCACAACTCTTAAATATTCACGAATATTTATTTCTCGTACATTGTTACCTTTTATCTCTTATTTGCATAAATTACAACTTGCTGGGGACGTCGTTAGTTTGAGATTCCAAAAGAGGAAAAAACTTGATCAATTTCCTCTCTTGGCAGTTCTTCCTAACCTTTATCTAGCAGTAACTGTGTCCTAGAACTCTGCTCAGTGGTGTGTCTTAGATTTAAAGAGAAGTATAATAATAATAATAATAATAATAATAATAATAATAATAGTAATAATAATATCTTTATTTACTTCAAGTACTTGTACAAGGTATACAGTCAGACCTGACATCAAATTAGGTCCTTGTCCCAGGATGCGACCCACACCAGTCGACTAACACTCAGGTACCCATTTTAAACTGATGGGGGAACAGGAACAAGGACAGCAGGTGTCTTATGGAAACACGTCCCTAATGTTTTCCAGCCGTACCGGAGAAGATTCGAACCCCGGACCTCAGTGTATGAGCTGAGTGCGGGGGGGGGGGGGACCGGAATGCCAAAGGAAGACCTCGGTCACATGATCAAGAGCTCCATTGAGTGAGTCATCTTATGAACAAGATCCGCGTCAGGAGAAGCACCTTTTCTCCTGATATCTAAATAAAATACAGCACCACCTACTGCATCTATACAAATACTCTTCATCGTTGCACTATGATGACTTAAACACTTGTGCAATATTTGAGAATCTCCGTTGTGGAAACGTTTCGCCAACCAGTGGCTTCCCCGGTCCAGTACTGACAAGAATGCTTGAAGTTAAGGAGGAGTTTGAGGTAATCAGTCCCTCAGTCTGAAGTCAATGTGATCTGTCAGTCAATCTTGAATAGAGTACAGCATATGCGAGGAGAAGGGGCTTATGTACCGCAGACAGGGGAGCTGAAGCAGTCGTAGACGGTGTGACCATAAAAAATTCCACAGGCCCCTTTGCCTGGTTTCTAAAGCTCTCGATTCACACGGCGAGGGTCTGGGTTTAATTCCCATCGAGGGTAGAAACATTGGGCGTGTTTCTTTATACTTGTTGTCTATGTTCCCCATCAGTAAAAACGGTACCTGGGTGTTAGCCGACTGGTGTGGGTCGCATCCTGGGACAAAACTGACCTAATTTGCGGGAAATGCTCTGCATAACAAGGGGCTTTCTATATAGTAGTATGTCATTGATGTCAGCTAGGCCTGTATACCTTGTACATGTACTTGTAGTAAATAAAGATATTATTATTAGAGGTTAGGCAAGCGTAGAATGCCCTGTATCAAGATCCCAAGATGTTGCTGTGTCTGACAGGAATTGTAGATAAATGATTCAGAGAACCGAGAAGTTGATGAATTAGATTCCTGAACTTCAACCATTCTTCTCTATATTGGACTGAGGAAGCCATTAGTTGTGGCTTCCTCAGTCCAGGACAAGAGCTGTGACAAGTATTTACAGTAACGTTATGATAAAGCTCCTGGAAAGCGAAATATTGCCTCAAAATTTCTCATTAGTTGCGCATTTGTCCTTTTACCTCATATATATTGTCGGTAATTATCCCAATATTATTACCTTTGTAATTGTTCATACGATCAAAAACTGTTTAAGTAAGATCCTAATTAACAAAGCAAAGGTGGTGAATTGGTGATGTACTTACGTAGCAACTTGGTATGAAGGTCACATCAAGCTGAACCTGTCCTCTCACGACTTAACATTCCAAGTAATTAGGTGTCAAGTGATTTCTGTTGAAGTATAATCTGTTCAACATGACGGTAACATTGTTCAGCATGACGGTAACATTGTTCAACAAGACGGTAACATTGTTCAACATGACGGTAACATTGTTCAACATGACGGTAACATGTTCAACATGACGGTAACATTGTTCAACATGACGGTAACATTGTTCAACATGACGGTAACATTGTTCAGCATGACGGTAACATTGTTCAACATGACGGTAACATTGTTCAACATGACGGTAACAGTGTTCAACATGACGGTAACATTGTTCAACATGACGGTAACATTGTTCAACATGACGGTAACATTGTTCAGCATGACGGTAACATTGTTCAACATGACGGTAACATTGTTAGGGACGTGTAAAACGCTTTATTATGTGTACCAACTTATCATCAGTCCAAGGTCACAGTAGACATACGTTCTACTATCAAACAGTAATTCAATTGCTACTGACATTTCTCGGAGAGTAACATCAACTTGTTCAGAATTGAACAGTTGAAGCTCTACACAAGGAATTACTGAAGTAGAAGCTGTTTAGTAGCATTAATAAAGTCAACAAAAGGACGCACATCAAGTTAAACAAAAGACTTTAACACAACCTGAATATAACGCTACATTCATCGAATTCTCTTCGTTATTGATAATAAGAACTGCTACAACCTACCTGAGTCAGCAATTAAGGGAAAGATGCTGGCCAAGGAGTTTTAGGACTCTCCTGCCATGAGTTCGAGCACCACCCATTCTGTGATTTGTTTGAAATAGTGATAATCGTGTAGACACGTCTAAGGTAGCAACAGACAGTAAGCTCTTGTGGTGTGAACAGAGCAGTGATGCAGAGAGCAGTGATGAACAGAGCAGTGATGAACAGAGCAGTGATGAACAGAGCAGTGATGAACAGAGCAGTGATGAACAGAGCAGTGATGAACAGAGCAGTGATGAACAGAGCAGTGATGAACAGAGCAGTGATAAAGAGAGCAGTGATGGCTGGCATCACAGCTGCTACACACTGTTATGATGTACGTATATCAAAGTTAATATTGAGTGTTTTTCCCTGTTAATTTGTGTTAGATTAAAACAAACTGAACAATGGAACTTGTACTTGTTACATCCGCTAATATTTCTGAATCAAATTAACTGATTTTCATTTATTAAAGTAAAATGCAATTTGTCTGTTGCACTTCTAGTTATTTTTTATTCTTTGAATACACATTTAATTTTGTATGAAGATGTATGGTAGGCATAATAATATGATAAAAACACAAATAATAACAATAATAACATAAACAGAAACAAAAGCATAAATAGGAATAGAAATGGAATTAATAATAATAATAATAAATAAATAATTCGCGTTTTCAAATTGAAACAAACATTTGTATTGTTCTTTCCGACACTAACAGTCCCCTCGATGGAGGTTCCTTGACCCTGGTGAGGGGCTCTTGATCTAGGGAATTGGATCTGTGCTCCAGTTCCCTCAATTGAGCCTGAATACCTTCCATTCCCCCCCTACAGGCGCTGTATAATCCCTACGGGTTTAGCGCTCCCCATGGTTATAATAATGCAACACTAACATTTACAACCTAAACACACAAGATAAATATTTCTAAGAGATAATTTTAATGTTTAATGTAGAGAGAATATAACGAAGAATTTGCTTTCAGTTTTGCATTGAGTGAACATATATTATGGTCTTTTACAGATAGTTCAGTAATCTTCGTACACGTTCATTATTGCTGTATTTATAAACTATATCCAAAGAATATGCAAACAGATTGTTGATGATTGTTGTTAAATGATATTTTGATGATTTATGTACACACAATTTGGTATTGTATGTATAGTTTAGTGTTGCAAGAACAAAAAATTTAGTATTGAAAGAATTTGAGGTTATCAGCGAACCCCTGTGTTGTTGTGTACATGTACACCCTAGTGTACTGTACACCCTTGTGTACTGTACACCCTAGTGTACTGTGGCTGCGCTGATACAAGGAAAAATATCATCTGAGGGGTGATGTCATTGCCAGCCCGCCAAGGTTGAGGTAAACTCAAGCGTTGTGTGTTGAGTACACAGCGACCAGCAGCTCTCAAGGACAACCAGTGCATGGCAATAGTTACCTCCATCGCCAGATGCGGAAAAAATGATATACTGAAAGTTTTGTGTTGTATGTTGAGTTTATTAGAACATATAAATAATGTTGTGAGGTGGTTTGGTCATTTAGAGAGAATGGATCAAAGTCGAATGACTTGGAGAGCGTATAAATCTGTAGGGGAAGGAAGGTTGGGTAGGGGTCGTTTTCGAAAAGGTTGGAGGGAGGGGGTGAAGGAGGTTTTGAGGGCAAGGGGCTTGGACTTCCAGCAAGCGTGCGTGAGCGTGTTAGATAGGAGTGAATGGAGACGAATGGTTTTTGGGACCTGACGAGCTGTTGGAGTGTGAGCAGGGTAATATTTAGTGAAGGGATTCAGGGAAACCGGTTAGCCTGACTTGAGTCCTGGAAATGGGAAGAACAATGCCTGCACTTTAAAGGAGGGGTTTGGGATATTGGCAGTTTGGAGGGACTTCTAAACTGTCGTATCTGAGCGCCTCTGCAAAGACAATGATTATGTATGAGTGAGGTGAAAGTGTTGAATGATGATGAAAGTATTTTTTTAGGGATTTTTTTTTCTTTTTGGGTCACCCTGCCTCGGTGGTCACCCTGCCTCAGTTGTCACCCTGCCTCGGTGGTCACCCTACCTCGGTGGTCACCCTGCCTCGGTGGGAGACGGGCGACTTGTTGAAAAAAAAAAAAAAAAAAAAAAAAAAAAAATATATATATATATATATATATATATATATTTCAATGTACCACGCAGAAACAAGCGGGTATATACAAAGAAAGATCTCAGTTAGCAGGACTCGATACTGCTACTGGGGTGGACAAGATTCCCAGGCAGCGCTCTCGGCCAACACAAATGCTACATAAGCTGGGCAGTCTGGTTCACAAGCCATGTTTCTTTCCCAGCCCGGGCACGTCAGTGAGCCTCAAGCATGGATTCAAGCTTTTTCAATCTCTTCCTGTATGTTCTGACCTCTCAAGCTATTTTTATATCAATGCACCACGCACAAACAAACGGGTATATACAGAGAAAGATCACAGTCAGTGAACAGGGAGAAAGGAGGGGCAGCTGCCAGCTTCAGGGAGTCCCAAAAATCTAGAAAATACGGTGATCTTGACCATCATTGTATATTTGTTCCCATAGGCTAGGAGACACTTGGCTCATGGAGAAAAAGTGTATCTAAGTTCCTTAAGGAGCTAGGGAAAAGACTCATCAGAGTAACTAGGGATAAAAGGGCGGCTAGCTTTCTATTCCAGCTACTCAGCGCGGCGGTTCATAGGGGTAATGCCTGCTGTATCCTGGGTACGCGCCCAAGTTCTGAGGAGCTGGATGAGATTTTAGTGTTAATAGTGTTTAAATCGTGTCAACTGCACTAGGGTCATTAGGGATGCACTAAACGATCTCACTACTAGAGAAGAATACTTTAATACCTGACGCAGCATCATTTATAACCTGAAAGTTGAATTCAACTTTGGCTTGCAGAACCCCACCTGTTACTCATCCTCACTTACACATCTCTAGATCCCAAACGATCACTCTGCTTCCTTTCTCAAAGATTCTCTGTAATTCATTACAGTATATTCCTGTTATTCCTGGTTGCAATAAATCGTTTTGCCCTGATGTCTTGTGGGATGTACCAAATGCAGTACATGTGCTTCAGGTATTTTTCATTTCTTGCGGTAGGGGATAGTAAGGATTGCTGGAGGGATGTTGGATTATCCTTCTTATTCGCTACTGTTTCAGTTCTTGTAAATAAATTTTGCAGTTGGCAGAGACAGAGATGGTGTTATGGATGGTGGTCAGCACTGCTCTGTGATGCAGTAGTCAGCACTGCTGTGTGGTACGGTAGTCAGCACTGTTGTGTGGTACGGTAGCCAGCACTGTTGTGTGGTACGGTAGTCAGCACTGCTGTGTGGTACGGTAGTCAGCACTGCTCTGTGATGCAGTAGTCAGCACTGCTGTGTGGTACGATAGTCAGCACTGCTGTGTGGTACGATAGTCAGCACTGCTGTGTGGTACGATAGTCAGCACTGCTGTGTGGTACGGTAGTCAGCACTGTTGTGTGGTACGATAGTCAGCACTGCTGTGTGGTACGGTAGTCAGCACTGCTCTGTGATGCAGTAGTCAGCACTGCTGTGTGGTACGATAGTCAGCACTGCTGTGTGGTACGATAGTCAGCACTGCTGTGTGGTACGATAGTCAGCACTGCTGTGTGGTACGGTAGTCAGCACTGTTGTGTGGTACGATAGTCAGCACTGCTGTGTGGTACGATAGTCAGCACTGCTCTGTGGTACGGTAGTCAGCACTGTTGTGTGGTACGGTAGTCAGCACTGCTGTGTGGTACGATAGTCACCACTGCTCTGTGGCACGGTAGTCAGCACTGCTCTGTGGTACGGTAGTCAGCACTGCTGTGTGGTACGATAGTCAGCACTGCTCTGTGGTACGGTAGTCAGCACTGCTGTGTGGTACGATAGTCAGCACTGCTCTGTGGTACGATAGTCAGCACTGCTGTGTGGTACGGTAGTCAGCACTGTTGTGTGGTACGGTAGTCAGCACTTCTGTGTGGT
The DNA here is from genome assembly GCA_009830355.1 of Cherax destructor. Taxonomy (NCBI): domain Eukaryota; kingdom Metazoa; phylum Arthropoda; class Malacostraca; order Decapoda; family Parastacidae; genus Cherax; species Cherax destructor. The sequence continues at coordinate 101,064 of WNWK01003391.1, read as the reverse complement.
ACGATAGTCAGCACTGCTCTGTGGTACGGTAGTCAGCACTGCTGTGTGGTACGATAGTCAGCACTGCTGTGTGGTACAGTAGTCAGTACTGTTGTGTGGTACGATAGTCAGCACTGCTGTGTGGTACGGTAGTCAGCACTGCTGTATGGTACGATAGTCAGCACTGCTGTGTGGTACGGTAGTCAGCACTGCTGTGTGGTACGATAGTCAGCACTGCTCTGTGGTACGGTAGTCAGCACTGTTGTGTGGTACGGTAGTCAGCACTGTTGTGTGGTACGGTAGTCAGCACTGCTCTGTGGTACGGTAGTCAGAATTGCTGTGTGGTACGGTAGTCAGCACTGCTCTGTGGTACGGTAGTCAGCACTGCTGTGTGGTACGATAATCAGCACTGCTGTGTGGTACGGTAGTCAGCACTGCTCTGTGGTACGGTAGTCAGCACTGCTGTGTGGTACGGTAGTCAGCACTGCTCTGTGGTACGGTAGTCAGCACTGCTGTGTGGTACGGTAGTCAGCACTGCTCTGTGGTACGGTAGTCAGCACTGCTCTGTGGTACGGTAGTCAGAACTGCTGTGTGGTACGATAGTCAGCACTGCTCTGTGGTACGATAGTCAGCACTGCTCTGTGGTACGGTAGTCAGCACTGCTCTGTGGTACGGTAGTCAGCACTGCTGTGCGGTACGATAGTCAGCACTGCTCTGTGGTACGGTAGTCAGAATTGCTGTGTGGTACGATAGTCAGCACTGCTCTGTGGTACGATAGTCAGCACTGCTATGTGGTACGGTAGTCAGCACTGCTGTGTGGTACGGTAGTCAGCACTGCTCTGTGGTACGATAGTCAGCACTGCTCTGTGGTACGGTAGTCAGCACTGCTGTGTGGTACGGTAGTCAGAACTGCTCTATGGTACGGTAGTCAGCACTGATCTGTGGTACGGTAGTCAGAACTGCTCTGTGGTACGATAGTCAGCACTGCTCTGTGGTACGATAGTCAGCACTGCTCTGTGGTACGGTAGTCAGCACTGTTGTGTGGTACGGTAGTCAGCACTGCTCTGTGGTACGGTAGTCAGCACTGCTCTGTGGTACGGTAGTCAGCACTGCTCTGTGGTACGGTAGTCAGCACTGCTCTGTGGTACGGTAGTCAGCACCGCTGTGTGGTACGGTAGTCAGAACTGCTCTATGGTACGGTAGTCAGCACTGCTCTGTGGTACGGTAGTCAGCACTGCTCTGTGGTACGGTAGTCAGCACTGCTCTGTGGTACGGTAGTCAGCACTGCTCTGTGGTACGGTAGTCAGCACTGCTCTGTGGTACGGTAGTCAGCACTGCTCTGTGGTACGGTAGTCAGAATTGCTCTGTGGTACGATAGTCAGCACTGCTATGTGGTACGGTAGTCAGCACTGCTGTGTGGTACGGTAGTCAGCACTGCTTTGTGGTACGGTAGTCAGCACTGCTGTGTGGTACGGTAGTCAGAACTGCTCTATGGTACGGTAGTCAGCACTGCTCTGTGGTACGATAGTCAGCACTGCTCTGTGGTACGGTAGTCAGCACTGCTGTGTGGTACGGTAGTCAGAACTGCTCTATGGTACGGTAGTCAGCACTGCTCTGTGGTACGGTAGTCAGAACTGCTCTGTGGTACGGTAGTCAGCACTGCTCTGTGGTACGGTAGTCAGAACTGCTGTGTGGTACGGTAGTCAGCACTGCTCTGTGGTACGGTAGTCAGAACTGCTCTGTGGTACGGTAGTCAGCACTGCTCTGTGGTACGATAGTCAGCACTGCTCTGTGGTACGGTAGTCAGCACTGTTGTGTGGTACGGTAGTCAGCACTGCTCTGTGGTACGGTAGTCAGCACTGCTCTGTGGTACAGTAGTCAGCACCGCTGTGTGGTACGGTAGTCAGAACTGCTCTATGGTACGGTAGTCAGCACTGCTCTGTGGTACGGTAGTCAGCACTGCTCTGTGGTACGGTAGTCAGCACTGCTCTGTGGTACGGTAGTCAGCACTGCTCTGTGGTACGGTAGTCAGCACTGCTCTGTGGTACGGTAGTCAGCACTGCTGTGCGGTACGGTAGTCAGCACTGCTGTGCGGTACGGTAGTCAGCACTGCTGTGCGGTATGGTAGTCAGCACTGCTGTGCGGTACGGTAGTCAGCACTGCTGTGCGGTACGGTAGTCAGCACTGCTGTGCGGTACTGTAGTCAGCACTGCTGTGCGGTACGGTAGTCTGCACTGCTGTGCGGTACGGTAGTCAGCACTGCTCTGTGGTACAGTCGTCAGCACAGCCGCCAATAAAACAGCAGACTCAGGTTCAACTCCTGACGGAGCCGCTATACGTCTTCCTGGTTTTTCTCCTGAACAATATATTAATTTTATGGTGACACTATCAACATTTTTTTGTGAAACATTCAACACTGTTCACCTTGGAATATTAACTATGTCTCTTAAATAAATGTAAGTTTATTTTTCATTTGAGTAGTATAAGTGTAGTGAAGTTCTCTTTTGTTTACACGTGTTTCTCTCTCTTATTTTTCAAACTTCATTTAAATTAATCGTTCTTTTCTCTTGGCTTTATTTTGCAAGACATCAAAGGCCCGCAAGGTCACATAGACCTTGTATGTGTATATTTTTAACACATATCTCTACACATGCACTATACAGTACACATACATCATCGCGCGCACACATATGCACACTCATACAAATACTCATACATACATACATACACTCATACTTCCATATATACATACATATACATATATGCAAATATACAAGCAAACAATTATACACTACACGCATTACAAATACATAAATATATATACATAAATACATGCATACATATGCATACATACGGACACCACACACAAACACACGCACGTGAAGACCACTCGCGCACGAGTCACACATCGTTAGTGTTCTGTGATTTAAAGTGTTTTGTATACTATCCAAGGATACTGCAGGGGTCATTAAGTGTGTCAGGATCAGTGAAGTGATTTACACGTTGCCCTGTGTCAGATAAGTGTGGGGAGAGAGACTACTTTACAAGTGAACTTGAAAGTGATATTGGTGTCATGTAGGCGGTGGTGCCACATGACACCCAAGAAAGTTTAAAAAGTGAAATAAGTGTGTGGCAAGTGAAAGAAGCACAGTAAATACGAATAAATTATATAGAGTGAAGAAACGGAGGTGGAGTTGCTACGCCAGGACATTACAACGAGTTGGAAATCTGCCGGCTGCATCGCAAGTTTTCACCTGTTCGTGGTATTGGGGAGTCAGGTGTTGGTTAAAGGTAACCGTCAGCTGTTTTGCGAATGGTCACTCATAGTATGAAAATGCGTAGGCTAATAAGTACTCAATAACGAACAGTAATTGGTAATTTAAAACAGAAACCAGGGCGGGCAGTAGGTGTCCACCAGAGCCTCTAGGAAGAAGGATATACATTGAAGGTACAAGCGAGTAGGTGGTTGCTGGGTCAGCGTGAGGTCAGAGTCGGGTCAGAGCACCACGTGTAAGGCAGATCACGCGCACACACTCACACACCCTAACACACCCAAACAAACAATCACACACATCTACTCACTATTTTTCACACAACCACATAAGAACATAAGAACATAAGAATGGAGGAACACTGCAGAAGGCCTACTGGCCCGTTCAAGGCAGGTCCTTATCAAAGCCACCACTACCTAAGAATTTACTCCCGTACTCACGACACCAATCAAACCCAGCCCCTCCGACTCATATATTTGTCCAATCTCTTTTTAAAGCCACCCAAGGTCCTAGCCTCTATCACCCTACGTGGAAGATTGTTCCACCCATCTACAACTCTGTTCAAAAACCAGTACTTGCCTATGTCCTTTCTAAATCTAAATTTATCCAATTTAAATCCATTATTTCTGGTTCTTACTTGGTTCGATATCCTCAGTATTTTATTAATATCTCCTTTGTTTATGCCTATCATCCACTTGTACACCTCGATGATATCTCCCCTCATTCTACGTCTCTCCAGAGAGTGGAGATTCAACGCTCTAAGTCTATCTTTATACGGGAGATTTCTTATACATTTCTTATACATACAGACCCACACACACAGACCCATCCACACAAACACACCCTATATACACAAACATATACACACACACTGCACGTGTGGAGAAAATTCTCCAAAAGAGGGGGGTATCAGCCCCTTCAACCCTTTTTAAGGGACCTACCCTTTCCGCCCTTAGAAAGGGCCAGACGGCGTGTCTGGCTTCAACAACAAATTAACTAATACCAGATGAACTGACCACAGTATGTCACGTGTTGTCTGACCAAGTAGCAGCAAGTGTATATGAGTGTTTGAGACATTTGAGATAAATGTAACTCTTTGCCATAACAGAAAAGTTACAGGAAACTGCTCTTTCCATTTCTACACTTGAATTTACAATCATGTGTTCCAGTGATCAAAGTATTTAGAGAACACAAGCATTTGAATTGCCACTTGTAGCAGCATGTAGCAATTGTTGAAATTGTGCTGATGTCAGCGATGCCAAGCCCCGCTGAGGCACGAGGCTGCACGAGGGGTTAGATTGAACTCGGACACGGAAGGGACGGGAGCTGCGATGAAGGGATTTAACCTAACAAAGACATTAGTCGTGCACGTCCGTTATTCTAATTTCAATCTCCACAAACGTTGGGAAATCGGATAAGAACTCTGTTCCAGCACGTTTAGTGTTAAACTCAAAATCGCGGTATATTCAGAAGTGTGCACAGCTTCTTATTGCTGCTAAAAGACAAACGTAGAGAGACAGTCGCTAGAGAACTCCATCGAAAACAAGACGGTGACTCATCAGCGTTCTACAAATCAAGACAACGATATCCGGGTGTGAATTAAGGGTCCGTTACAAATACCCAGGTAAGTCTGCTTAGACATAGATGTCACCTGCTGTGCAGTTAGGAATACATATTTTGTTCTAAACAGATTTATCATTCACCTGGTCACACGTGGGCGATCTGCCCAAACAACGTAAGTAAACCGCCATTAAGTCCATTCAATGACTGATTATATGGCATTACGCTCCTTTGGGGCAATAATTTATACCTGGAGAGATTTCCGGGGGTCAACCCCCCCGCGGCCCGGTCTGTGACCAGGCCTTATGATGAAGCAGAGCCTGATCAACCAGGCTGTTACTGCTGGCCGCACGCAGTCCGGCCAGCAGGTGCCTGTCCAGTGCCTCTTGAAGACAGCCAGGGGTCTATTGGTAATATACTTACATAAATTTTATACATCCATACAGCCCTGTGGGGGATGTGAACATCTGCATAAACATCGATTATTGGGATGGCTGGATAGTCGTGGATGCATCTACAAGCTAAGTATAGCAACATTAACAGTCCACTTTATCGTAGGGGTACATTCCCCCACAGCACGCACACTATACACACTGCATACACACCATACACACTGCACACACACCATGCACACACTACACACACACACACACACACACTACACACACCACACACACAAACACACACACAAAAAAAAAAATGCCCAGGGATATTAGCCAGAGCGCCGAGTCTTCTTTTGCAGATGACACCCGAATTGACAGTGTCCATCACTGAAGACACAGCAAGACTCCAGGCGGACATCAACCAGATCTTTAAAGGGCCGCAGAAAATATGAAATTCAATGATGAGAAATTTCAATTACTCCGATATGGAAAACGTGAGGAGATTGAAAGTACATCGGAATATAAAACAATTCCAACCACACAATAGAGCGAAAACTAATGTAAAAGACCTGGGAGTGATCATGTCGGAAGATCTCACCTTCAAAGACCATAACATTGTACCAATCGCATCTGCTAGAAAAATGACAGGATGGATAATGAGAACCTTCAAAACTAGGGATGCCAAGCCCATGATGACACTCTTCAGGTCACTTGTTCTATCTAGGCTGGAATATTGCTGCACACTAACTGCACCTTTCAAAGCAGGTGAAATTGCTGACCTAGAAAATGTACAGAGAACCTTCACGGCACACATAACTGCGATAAAACACCTCAGTTACTGGGAACGCTTGAAGTTCCTCAACCTGTACTCCCTAGATCACAGGCGGGAGAGATACATGATTATATACACTTGGAAAATCTTATAGGGATTAGTACCAAACACGACAATCACTCCCTATGAAAGCAAAAGACTTCGCAGACGATGCAACATCCCCCAATGAAAAGCAGGGGTGCCACTAGCACGATAAGAGACAACACAGTAAGTGTCAGGGGCCCAAGACTGTTCAACTGCCTCCCAGCATACATAAGGGGGATTACCAATAGACCCCTGGCTGTCTTCAAGCAGGCACTGGACAAGCATCTAAAGTCAGTACCTGACCAGCCGGGCTGTGGTTCGTATGTCGGTTTGTGTGCGGCCAACAATAACAGCCTGGTTGATCAGGCCCTGATCCACAATGAGGCCTGGTCACAGACTGGGCTACGGGGGCGTTGACCCCCAGAACCCTCTCCAGGTATACTCCAGTTAAATAGTATTAAACTAAGCTTCCATTATTCAGTATACACACTGGCAAACAGCTTCATGTGCGTTACTGGGTAGGGGGAGGAGAGGAGTGGCCGCTGGCCACCACCACTACCACCACTACCACTACTACCACTACCACCACTACCACTACTACCACCACCACCACTACTACTAACAAAAAGCTGAAGAATTATAAATATTGTAGATAACAGGGGAGTGGTCGGAGAGGGTAATGAAACATCGATCTGCTATTGATATAAATATTTAACAATATATTTACATGACTCGTTATCGATGGTTCCTTTCTCGGATCTCGCCCATCACACTAATGCAGTATATTTGTCTAGCCTATTTTTAAAGCTACCCAAGGTTTTCGGTTATATAACCCTACTAGGCAGACATGGTCAAGAGGTTCAGTTCTTGTTCAGATCATAGTTCAGAATGGGGAAAGAAATGTGATCTATATGACTTTTACCATGGAATAACTGTTGGTGCCAAACGGGATGGTTTGAGTATCTCAGAAACTGCTGATATGACTCATGAAATCGTAATGACACGATTGCAAACAAACCATACCACGGTCGGTCTGGAGTTTTGAGACTCTGTGACCGCGGGTTCGAACCCCACCCGTGATATGTTTTGTTTTTTAAACTGCTGATATCCTGGATTTTCACACAACAGTATCTATAGTTTAGAGAAAATGATGTAAAAAACACAAAACATCCAGTGAGCGGCGATTTTATGGGATAAAACGCCTTGTTAATGAGAGACGTCAGAGGAGAATGGCCAGACTGGTTCAGGCTGACAGGAAGACAATAGTGGTATGTAGAAGAGCGTCTCTGAAAGTAGAAGTCGAACCTTGACGTGGATGGATTACAGCAGCATACAGCAAGATCCATTCCTGTCAGCTAAGAGGCTACAGTGGGCACAGGATCACCAAAAAGTAGACAGATGAAGATTGAAAAACCATCTAACGAATAGCGATTTCTGCTAAGACATGCAGATAGTAGGGTCACATTTTGGCGTAAACCTTTGGGATGTCGTGGAATGGAAGATTCGCAGTATGAATGTCCAGCCGACAAGTCTGCAGCAACTGCATGATGCTATGTCAACATGGAAAACAATCTTTAAGAAATGTTTCCACCTTGTTGAATCCATGCCACGAAGAACTCAGGCTATTTAGGAGGGAAAGGAGGACCTACTCAGTACTAGAAGGGTGTACCTAATAACTGAATGTGTGTACATGTGTGTATGTATGCATGTGTGTATGTATGCATGTATGTATGTATGCAGACCAAGCCACATGGGGGTGGAAATCGTTAGCTAAAGATTTCCATCCCCCACGTGTCTTGTTCTGCATTGTTTACGATTGTATTGCAATATGCGTGCGAGAGAGTGCGTGCGTGCACGTGCGTATTGGCGCGGGAAGAGTTACGCAAGTCAAGAAGACTGTCTGAAACACACTGTTTGAGCTTCAACACTACTGCGATAATTATGGTGTTGACTCAATGTCGACTTGACGTATTGCAGAATGTTCTTCACCGCCGTCAATGAGCAAACTCTCCTGTCAACAGCGTCACTTTTTCTTCACACAATAGACATTTGAATATTTTACACTGGAACAACATTTGCCTTGTGTATTGAAGACACTCGTTTTCCATTTTAGATGGAGAACTCCTATTATATCATTAAACAAGAAAAATTAACTAAGTAAAAATGACACAAAAGCATAACTTCAAATGGAATGTACTGATATATTTGCTATATTACAACATATTACACCACATAATTGTTTACATTCTGAAACTATTTATTTTTATTTATTAACACATAGGCCGTTTCCCACCAAGGCAGGGTGGCCTGACAAAGAAAAACTTTCATCATCATTCACTCCATCACTGTCTTGCCAGAGGCGTGCTTACACTACAGCTACAAAACTGCAACATTAACACCCCTCCTTCAGAGTGCCAGCACTGTACTTCCCATCTCCAGGACTCAAGTCCAGCCTGCAGGTTTCCCTGAAACCCTTCATAAATGTTACCTTGCCTACACTCCAACAGCACGTCAAGTTCTAAAAACCATTTGTCTACATTCGCTCCTATCTAACACGCTCACGCACGCTTGCTGGAAGTCCAAGCCCCTCGCACACAAAACCTCCTTTACCCCCTTTCTCCAACCTTTTCTAGGCCGACCCCTACCCCGCCTTCCCTCCACTACAAATTTATACACTCTTGAAGTCATTATATTTTGTTCCATCCTCTCTATATGTCCAAACCATCTCAATAACTTCTCCTCAGCTCTCTGGATAATAGTTTTGGTAATCCCACACCTCCTAATCTCCAAACTACGGATTCTCTGCATTATATTCACACCACACATTGCCCTCAGACATGACAACTCCACTGCATCCAGCCTTCTCCTTGTTGCAACATTCACAACCCATGTCTCACACCCATACAAGAGTGTTGGTATAACTATGCTCTCATACATTCCCCTTTTGCTTTCACGGATAAAGTTCTCTGTCTCCACAGACTCCTCAGTGCACCACTCACCTTTTTCCCTAGTTAATTCTATGATTCACCTCATCCTTCATATACCCATCTGCTGACACATCCACTCCCAAATATCTGAACACATTCACCTCCTCCATACTCTCTCCCTCCAATCTAATATCCAATCTTCATCACCTTACTCTTTCCTATATTCACTTTTAATTTCCTTCTTTTACATACCCTACCAAACTCATCCACCAACCTCTGCAACTTCTTTGCAGAATCCCCTAAAAGCACAGTGTCATCAGCAAAGAGCAACTGTGACAACTCCCACTTTGTGTTAGATTGTTTATCTTTTAACTCCACACCTGTTGCCAACACCCGAGCATTCACTTCTCTTACAACTCCATCTATAAATATATTGAACAACCACTTTGACATCACACATCCCTGTCTAAGGCCTACTTTTACTGGGAAATAATCTCCCTCTCGCCTACATACTCTAACCTGAGCCTCACTATCCTCGTAAAAACTTTTCACCGCTTTCAATAACCTACCTCCTATTCCATACATTTGCAACATCTGCCACATTGCCCCTATCCACCCTTTCATATGCCTTTTCTAAATCCATAAATGCCACAAACACCTCTTTACCCTTATCTAAATATTGTTCACCTATATGTTTCACTGCAAACACTTGGTCTACACACCCCCTACCCTTCTTAAAGCCTCCTTATTCATCTGCTATCCTGCTCACCGTCTTACTCCTAATTCTTTCAATAATAACTCTACCATACACTTTACCAGGTATTCTCAACAGACTTATTCCCCTATAATTTTTGCACTCTCTTTTGTCCCATTTGCCTTTATACAAAGGAACTATGCATGCTCTCTGCCAATCCCTAGGTACCTTACCCTCTTCCATACATTTATTAAATATAACCACTAAAACTATATCCCCACCTGCCTTTAACATTTCTATCTTTATTACATCAATCCCAGCTGCTTTACCCCCTTTCATTCTACTTACTGCCTCACGAACTTCCCTCACACTCACAACTGGTTCTTCCTCACTCCTATAAGATGTTATTCCTCCTTGCCCTATACACGAAATCACAGCTTCCCTATCTTCATCAACATTTAACAATTCCTCAAAATATTCCTCCTTCTTCCCGATACCTCTAATTCTCCATTTAATAACTCTCCTCTCCTATTTTTAACTGACTAATCCATTCTTTCCCTAGACTTTCTCAACTTTAAATCTTACTCCAAAACTTTTTCTTATTTTCAAAAATATTTGTTGATAACATCTCACCCACCGTCTCATTTGCTCTCTTTTTACATTGCTTCACCACTTTCTTAACCTCTATTTTTCTCTCCATATATTCCTCCCTCCTTACATCACTTCTACTTTGTAAAAACCTCTCATATGCTAACTTTTTCTCTCTTACTACTCTCTTTACATCATCATTCCAAGAATCGCTCTTCTTCCTCCCGCACCCACTTTCCTATAACCACAAACTTCTGCTGAACACTCTAACACTATATTCTTATACTTAAACACTATTATTCTTAAACACTATATTCTTATACTTATTTATCCTTTTTTTCTTAAAATATGTGTTACCTATAACTAAACCCCTTTCTATACAAAGTTCAATCAAATGCTCCCCATTATCATTTACACCTGGTACCCCAAACTTACCTACCACACCCTCTCTAAACGCTTCTCCTACTTTAGCATTTAGGTCCCCTACCACGATTACTCTCTCACTTGGTTCAAAAGTTCCTACACACTCGCTTAACATCTCCCAAAATCTCTATCTCTCCTCTACAACTCCTCTCTTCTCCAGGTGCATACGCACTTATTATGACCCACTTTTCACATCCGACCCTTATTTTAATCCACATAATCCTTGAATTTATACATTTATGTTCCCTCTTCTCTCTCCATAACTGATCCTTCAACATTATTGCTACCCTTTCCTTAGCTCTAACTCTCTCAGATACTCCTGACTTAATCCCATTTATTTCTCCCCACTGAAACTCGCCTACCCCCTTCACCTTTGTTTCGCTTAGGGCCAGGACATCCAACTTCTTTTCATTCATAACATTAGCAATCATCTCTTTCTTATCATCAGCACTACATCCACGCACATTCAAACATCCCAATTTTATGAAGTTTTTTCTTATCTTGTTTTTAGTAATTTATACAGGAGAAGGGGTTACTAGCCCATTGCTCCCGGCATTTAGTCGCTTCTTACGACACGCATAGCTTACGGAGGAAGAATTCTGTTCCACTTTCCCATGGAGATAAGCAGAAATAAACAAGAACAAGAACTAGGAAGAAAAATAGAAGAAAAACCAGAAGGGTTAGTATATATATGCTCGTACATGCATGTGTAGTGTTACCTAAGTGTAAGTAGAAGTAGCAAGACATACCTGCAACCTTGCATGTTTATGAGACAGAAAAAGAGACCAGCAATCCTACCATCATGTAAAACAATTACAAGCTTATGTTTCACACTCATTTGGCAGGACGGTAGTACCTCCCTGGGTGGTTGCTGTCTACCAACCTACTATCTGAAACTAATGGATTATTATTCTATGTGATCAATATGTACTCTAATACGCTTGTTACTAGTCTTCCACGATATCCATTTGCGTTAAAGGTCACTTTCATTTCGTGTTCGTTGCCACGTTTCTAGTCCAGCGGGAAATACGCTTTCATTATTACTGTTGCTTTTCATCTTAATTATCAGTAATCCTTTGATTTCCACTTTACATATAAGACAACTTCAACGCTTTAAATATTTTAGGCTACGTTTCACTCGTCAGGAGTGAAATGCTACCTTCATATAATATTAAAAACTTTACGTATGTATCCATTTACTTAACTTGATTATCAGTATATTTATCACTGCCATTCCCTTATTGATTCGTACGATGATTTTATAAACTAGATGTATTTTGGTCGCTGAGCGATCGATAAAGGTATCCCCTTATTGCATATCGCCATCGCCGTATTTCATAATCCAGGTCTCCTGTACTCCAATGCAAGCTACTGGAATAGTGCAGAGTGCGGCATATGTTAATGCACTTAAATATTAGCATTAAAGATCTGAAGCGAATAAGAACCTGCGTAGCCCAGATCTAATTCAAATCTTCCACTAAAATACGACAGATTTGAAGCAAATCCAAAGTGGAATTCTGTCTTTTAGTCAGAAGCAGCTCTCAGAAGTTAGGTTATTAAGTTATCAGCGTTGAAAAGTTTAAGCTAATTGGATGTGAAATTATTGCTTAAAAGAAAAATCTAAATTTTACCATTTTTTCCAGGAAAAAACAAACTTAGAGTTACAGGGGTCAAAGTCAGTCAATACTTTTCTGTAGGTAAGATAGATCAACTTTTAAGTACATTTTATTTGAATTTTTGGAGCATGACAAACAATTGTTTTTACAATGGTATTAAGGACACACATTTTTTTAACACACTGGCCGTCTCCCACCAAGGCAGGGTAACCCGAAAAAGAAACACTTTCACCATCATTTACACTATCACTGTCTTGCGTGAGGTGCGCAGATACGTCAGTTTAGATATCCCTCTGAACAGCAAATATCCCAAACCCTTCGGTCTTTTCTTCCGATCGAACCTAATTACCCCCCAATCCTCCCTTCCCTGTCCCATCCTCCCATCCCTCCTTTCCCATTCCTCTCCTTTCCCTTTCCGGTTTTCTGCCTTTGAGGTTGTTCCCTTAGACATTGTAGTTCCTAGACCTGGGAAAGGGCTCCAGGGTCTATCCCATTCCGTTGAGGTCCTTGGTGGTAGTGTTGCTTGCCGTGGAATCTGCATCGTCTGGAGATCCCGATCCCTCTTCGGTCTACCGGAAAGAGGCTTTGGGTGTCTTTCAGGTGACGGGTGTATCTCTAGAGGCTGACTGTCGCATTCCAGCAGGTGGTGGCCGAAGAAGGTATGCTTTGTGGCGGGTTTCCGACCGCCCTCCCTTTTGTTCACTGAGATGGCTCGGTAGATGTGAGGTTGCTATCCCAGATTGCTGGTTTACTGGCACAGGTTCCATGCCGCATCTTCACTACCGGCTGCGCTAAGGTCCGCTTGGGCACGGAAGGGGACTTACGGTCCTTTTCCCCTGGGAGCAACCCCTACACGTTCCCCACCCCCTTTTTCTGTCCTTTTCTCTTTTTTTTCTTAAAAACAAAAGAAAACAGAGACCTAACCATGGAGTCCCAAACCCATGAACCTGCTCCTCCTGGGCCCCATTCTGTAGCCACCCTCTTACGACCCTGCCTTGTTACCGGACCATCTTTCGGACTTTTGTATTGCCCCTGTAATTTCTGCAGGTGACATTTTGTGGCACTCTCCCAATACTGGGCTCGGCCTGACTCCTTTGATATATCCGACCTCAGCACGTCTTTGACCATGCTTCCAGCTTCTCCCATACAGTGCGACGGTTTTCAGATCATTCGCCCGCCTCAGAACGGACCTTTCTCTGATGACACTGCTTCGAATTCCTCTAACTCTACTCAGAAAAGATCAACGCAACAATCGCTCCCTTTACATACTACGCAGCATTGTACACAATGGACTAAGTTTTTCACTCTACAGCCGACATCTTCCTCAGACTTTCTTCTGATCACAGTATCAGCAAGGCGCTCCTGTGCCATGTTGGTCGAAATATTACGTTTCATACTCTCTAGAGCGGTACACGCATCATCACGGTACAAAATGCTAGCCAAGCTCATGATCTTTCTCACCTTACCACCATAGATGCTATTCCTGTAACAATTCAAAAACACCATTCTCTCAATTCTTGTAGTGGTACCATCATTCTACCTCATACCATTGTTCAGCATAATTATCGGACATGTGGTGGCAGACATTCTGGAACAGCTTAAGCTCCAAGAACTCCCAAATCTCAAGGTAGACACATATTTACTACCTGCCCACGGAGTGAGACGTTTGCCCTGCAATGTACCTCGCTTAACGTTTGACTTCTGTCCTCGGTTTATATCGTGTGACACCGTCTACAAGTCCGAAAGTTGATCCCAACACCACAACAGTGTAGAAATTGCTGGCGTTTGGCCATCCAGGAAATATTGCAGGTCCATGGCAGAATGTGCAGTCTATGGTGCCGACTACCATAGCAATACGTCTTGTAGTCTACCTTCCACTTGCCTTAATGGTAATGAAGCTCACCCATCTTATTCTCATTGCCAAGTTTACTCAAATGGACGAAAAATCCATTATCTCAAAGAAATAGAAGGCTTTACTTACGCCATGGTAGTCTCTCATCTACGCCTCCAGGGGTGACTTCCCCCAACCTCTGGGGTCCCAACTTCCGCAGTCTTCCTGTAGTCACACTTTCCAGTCACCTCTGTCTAACTCTTTTGCAGTCCTGGACTCCGAGGCCTCTACCTCGGCACCTCATATTGTTCTCAAATATTCATCTTTTCGTTCGCAAGTTTCTTTATCTACAAGACCTCGCACAACAGCTCCTCCCTTTCGCCCCTCTACTTCTCCAAAGTTCAAACAATTAACAAAGTGTAAATCTCCTTTAACTTCTCCTTCCTTTATCTACCCGGACATTTTCCTTTACAGTCTCTGTAGCTGGTTCTTTACCTCTTACTAGCTGTTTCGAGTATGGAGGTTCAGCCCCATCCCCTCGTACTGTCTCTTCCTCTCCTGTCCCTTCCCAGGTTTCTTCCTCTCCTGTCCCCTTCCATGCTTCGTCCCAAGTTAACTCTCACCTTTCTTCCCTCCCCCTACTTTGATAACCTCCATCATCACCCCGATCATTACTCACACTCCCTTCTATCTCCTTCTATCTCCGATACACCGTCCTTGTCCTCTGAAACACCTGAAGCTCTCTCCGAATTAATTGAGGAGACTAAACAATTGATGGACACTGATCCACCTCCCGTCACTACTCTTCACTCTTCTACTCCATCTGCACAGCTCTTTCCATCGCAGCGTTCCAATCCTTCGCTGCTTACATCTTTTCCTCTGCTCCACGTGTGGACTTTACTAACCCTTCTAGTCTGTAGATGCCTATTGCTTCATATTCCCTGTATCTTTCTTTTCTCAAATCACGGCTTATTTACAGTGGAATATTCGAGGACTCAGTATTAACCGGGGTGAACTTCAGGTGTTGCTCTCACAATTTTCCATTGTTTGTGTTTGTTTACAAGAACCCAAATTACGCTCCGCTGTTATCCATCCCGTCTCGGCTATATTTTCTTATATTCATCGGATCCTTTTCCCGATGGAACCTTTAATGAAAGTGCACTTCTTGTACGCACCGGTATACCATACCATCAGATCTTTGTTCATACTTCATTGCATTACACTGCAACACGCATCTACTTGAATATGTGATATACGGTCTGTTCTTTGTATCTCTCATTTTCGGGTATTATTTATCTCAGATGTTGCATTTCTGGTTTCTTCATTATTAAAAAATGCAATATTAATACAGTATTGACATCTCCAGAGAATACTAGGTCAACTTATTGATCCCCCTCTAGCATCTAGCTTGTTTCTATATTTGTAACAGTTTGTCAGAATAAGATCAAGTCCAGTTATTCCTTGAATTGATAGAAATATTAATAGTGTTCTGGGATCGCAACTGAATTATAAACCAACGAAATAAAATATGAGATCTTTAATATAAAAAGGTGTCTAGGTGGGCATTATTAAAGAAATTTAATATAATTCAGGATATAAGCGCCTACACTTCTCCTGGATATTACTTGTACTTGTACTGTACCTGTACCTGGTCTGTACTCCCAGACTTACATGACAGCGATCATTTTCCAATCCTCTTACTTCTCATTCGTGTTCTCCACCTCCTCGAAGCCCACGCTGGCAGTTTGACCCAGCGAACTGGGACCTGTACTCACGTCAAACTGCTTTTAGTGAGAACCCTTTTCCGTGGCCTGGTGGCTGAAGCTCTCGCTTCACACCGCGAGAGTCTGGTTTCGATTCCCAGCGAGGGTAGAAACATTGGGCGTGTTTCTTTACACCGATTGTCTATGTTCCTCATCAGTAAAATGGGAACCTGGGTGTTAGTCGACTAGTGTGGGTCGCATCCTGGGACAAAACTGACGTAATTTGCAAGATATGCTGTGCATAACAAGGGGATTTATATATAGCAGTATGTCATTGATGTCAGCTAGGCCTGTATACCTTGTACATGTACTTGTAGACTATTTTGCTGTAATTTCTGACAACCTTCGCAACAGTTTACAACAACGTTGGTCTAATAATATACATAACAAATTACATTCTATCAAACCTAGTTTAGGTTTCTGGCCATCTTCTTGTCATCGTTGCCGTGGGTGGGAGACTACGCTCTCCTGTCTTCACATCGGGCACACTCGTCTCACTCACGGGTACCTCATGGAGAGGTGCCCTATTCCATTCTGTGAGACTTGTCAGGTTCCAGTTTCGGTTCGCCATATTCTGTTGAACTGTACAGTCTATCAACGAGCATGGAGAATTTACCTCCGACGTCGTCACCACTCTAACGCTCTTACTTTACCTTCCCTCCTTCCTGACGGAGCCACCTTTGACTAAGACTTCCTCATTGACTTTTTGACAGCAACTGATTTACTACACAAACTTTGATGATTCTTCCTCTAGTACTCCTCACAGCCCTTTCTAACTCTCCCTCTGTTGTCCACTCTACCCTTCCTACTTTATAACCTTGCACTATCCCCTGCAAGTTTCAGGTCCTTTCTTATGTTCCTCTTCACAGAGTCGGGCGACGTTACGCTACTGTGAGGTGTAGTCTTGCCCCTTTAAAAGCCTTCTTGTCATGTTTCCTTTTATAGTTCCTTGATAATGTGAGTAGTCACGAAAGCGCTTGGAATTCCTCTATTTTTTCATAGTGGTTGTCTTGATATATATATATATATATATATATATATATATATATATATATATATATATATATATATATATATATATATATATATATATATATATATATATGTCGTGCCGATTAGGTAAAACTTGCGATTTTGGCTTAAATAGCAACAATCATCTTGCCATATAAGACAAGCGAAAATTTGTGTATGCAATAATTTCGCAAAAATCATTCTGAACCTAACGGAAAAAAATATATTTCATTGTGTTTGTTTATTATTAAATTATTGTAAAAGTATCTAAAATATATTTAGTTGGGTTAGGCTAAATTAAATTGCGCTTGTTATAATAACGTTAGGTAAGTTTTCTAAGATTCTTTTGGTTCAATATTAAAAATTTTTGCATCAACATAAATGAAAAAAATATATCTTTAAACGTACAAAGAAATTTTTAGAAAGGACTTAATTTTAGATGAGTTCTTGCTAATTGGCCAGTTTTACCTAATCGGCACGACATATATATATATATATATATATATATATATATATATATATATATATATATATATATATATATATATATATATATATATATATATATGTCGTGCCGATTAGGTAAAACTTGCGATTTTGGCTTAAATAGTAACGCTCACCTTGCCATATAAGACAAGTGAAAATTTGTGTATGCAATAATTTCGCCAAAATCATTCTGAACATAACGGAAAAAATATATTTCATTGTGTTTGTTTATTATTAAATTAATGTTAACGTATCTAAAATATATTTAGTTGGGTTAGGCTAAATTAAATTGCGCTTGTTGTAATAAGGTTAGGTAGGTTTTCAAAGTTTCTCTTGGTACAAAATTATAAATTCTTACATTAACATAAATGAAAAATATGTATATATATATATATATATATATATATATATATATATATATATATATATATATATATATATATATATATATATATAATATATATATATATATATATATATATATATATATATATATATATATATAACATACAGTAGACCGTCGTTTAAGACTTTTTTTCTTGCACGTTATGGTTATAGCACGATTGAAGAATTGGGGCATATTTTTGTTTAACAGGTCTCAAAATTAATTTAACACGGTTGCAGGAGGGAAACATTTTGAGCGCGCAATCACCATTGAGTCAACAGGGGAGACCTACTGCCATCCCCTGCCACCCCCACCCCACCACTATCCTGACTTGACTGACTTATTAACTTGACTGAATGACTTACTGACTTGACTGAATGACTTACTGACTTGACTGAATGATTTACTGACTTGACTGAATGACTTACTGACTTGACTGAATGACTTACTGACTTGACTGAATAACTTACTGACTGACTTGACTGAATGACTTACTGACTGACTTGACTGAATGACTTACTGACTTGACTGAATGACTTACTGACTTGACTGAATGACTTACTGACTTGACTGAATAAATTACTGACTTGACTGAATAACTTACTGACTTGACTGACTGAATGACTTGACTGACTTACTGAATGATGCCTTACCGTCAGTTGTATAATGTACTGTAGGGTAAAATAGAACAGAAATATATTACAGAATTTATTCACACTCCAATACCATCGACTTCAGTACTAGAACCTCTACCATCCACCTCAGCCCAGTAGGGCCACAGCATAGCTCTCCACTCTCTTCACAATTATCGACAAACACCAGCACCCACAATTTAAGGTAAGAAATACTATTATTTCTGTTGCATTTGTAGTCTTAAGCAGTAAAAACAACATAATACATAACGCCAATGAACTATAATTACATATTCCTTATATTTTTGTAAGATCTGAAGGTCTAAAAGTTTTTTTTTTTTTTTTGGGGGATGGGGGCTCTTAGGAACATAACTCAATTTTTCCCATAAGTTCTTCAGTTTGTCTAACACGGAATTTTCAGGAACGTAACTACTGTGTTAAACGACGGTCTACTGTACACATTCAAGCATAGTAGTATATCGTATTTGATAATTTGGATATCGCTCTCACAATCCTTATAGATTACAAACCAAGTTTTTTTGGATTCTAAATCTGGACATTATATATATAATGTATATATGTATATATATATATATATATATATATATATATATATATATATATATATATATATATATATATATTATATATATATATATATATATATATATATATATATATATATATATATATATATATATATATATATATATATATATATATATATATATAAATATATACAATTATTTATTTTTCTTAATGTATATACACAACTAAAACATTTTAATCCTTAATTTAGGGGAAAAAAATTCTTGACTATCGGTGTACAAGTGACAGGTGCTTCAAGAGAATCCCAGTATGGAAATATGTGCTCGTATGTTTAGAAATACAATGCATAAAATTCTGCGAGGCGCTCCCTACCACCAGTCTCACCACCTACATTTAAACGAACATACAACACCAGATCACGCATCACTTAGCAAAGTATTTGCTTTCATTAATGTGAAGTTAGCAAATGTTTTATTAAAGTAAACTTACAAGTCACATGTGCATACAAGTAACTTAAAATAGTGTTTTAAATGCCTCTGTAAAGTTAGACAATTTTCATCACCATTTAGAGATGGAGCACTGATGCCACCGAAGGACTCTTGATCCGAATAATAGGGGATATTTTTCCTCGGATCAAACCTGATTGACTCTCATTCCTCAGTCGTCCAATTACTACTACTACTAGTACTACTACTACAAGTACTATTACTACTACTATTACTAGTACAACTACTACTACTACAACAACTACTATTACTACTACAACAACTACTACTACTACTTCTCATAATAATTGTAATAATATATAGAGTAAAGATCACTTTACAATGTGATGATTTTCATAAAGATTCACATAATCGTCGTAACCAATTACCAAAGTAAGTGTATTGTGCCTGATTATTAACAGTCATCGTATATTGTGCCTGAATATTATCAATAATCTTATATTGTGGCTGAATATTAACAATCATCTTATACTGTGCCTGAAAATTAACAATCATCGTATACTGCGGCTGAATATTAACAGTCATCGTATATTGTGCCTGAATATTAACAGACATCGTATATTGTGCCTGAATATTAACAATAATTTTATATTGTGCTGAATATTAACAATCATCGTATACTGTGGCTGAATATTAACAATTATCGTATATTGTGATCTGAATATTAACAATTACCGTATATTGTGCCTGAATATTAACAATTATCGTATATTGTGCCTGAATATTAACAATTACGTATATTGTACTGAATATTACTAATTACCGTATATTGTACTGAATATTACCAATTATCGTATACTGTGCCTGAATATTAACAATTATCAACTAACACACCACTCTAGCTTCTTGCCTTGCATTAAACCTTCATATTGTAAGTATAATATATAGATCCGTAAATGTATGACGAAAGAAGGTACAATTAAAGTAGGGAAGAACAGATAATATAGGTAAACACAGTGAATGTAGAGTTGCAGTCATAATAAAGAAGTATACCGTAGACAGTTAAGGAACAATGACAGGCGGCATAGTATAGATAGCAATGAAGGTAGTAAGGTGAATATTATGTTTTTTAGGAAGTTGCTAAAAAATATGGCTGGAACAAAAATCTCTGATTTAAAGAAGAGAACAATAGGAGATTGTCGTGTATCAGGCCTGGTCACAGACCGGGCCGCGGGGGCGTTGACCCCCGGAACCCACTCCAGGTATACTCCAGGTATCCAGTGAGAGGTGGATTAATGATTTTCTTGTTTTGTTTCAAGGAGGAACAGAACCATTGGCCAAGAATTCAATGAAAATATCTGTTTTACTTTAAGAAATGCAATGTTAAAAGGCACTATGAATCACCTCGCGAGAACTACTCGTTGTTTCAGGAGAAAGTCTAAACAAATAAGATCATTTCTCTCAAAACTTTACAGCAAAAAGTTATAGCAGGATAGCTATAACGTAGCCAAATATATTACCCAGAGAAGCAGATCATTCAGTGATAGGGAGTCTGCGAAGGACACTGAAGGTAATTTTTCACATTTTCCCAACCGTAAAGAACTTGCATCCAAATCTCCTGAAGGTTGACTAGAAGAAAAGTCTTGGTGACTTCCAATATAATTAGCATATGACAATGTTTTCTAATCCCTTTCCAAGTTTCACCAGAAGACTTGTGTGAAATAATTCAGATGGAATTTATTGATTTGCTAGGCAGTGAAGCTCTCAGAGACGTGTATACGGAAACAATCTGCAGACACATTTTCAAATCAAAAGAATTAGTAAGTTTATTCAGGTATACACAAATACAGTTACATAGATTATCATATATAGCAGCATATGTGTAGAGCACCTAGGATAACCCAAAA
Source organism: Cherax destructor (assembly GCA_009830355.1). Taxonomy (NCBI): domain Eukaryota; kingdom Metazoa; phylum Arthropoda; class Malacostraca; order Decapoda; family Parastacidae; genus Cherax; species Cherax destructor. The sequence continues at coordinate 79,756 of WNWK01003391.1, read as the reverse complement.
AAGTCAGACAAGGGGACTTGTTTCCATTGAGCAATTTTCCACTTTAGAACAAACTTTTTCACAAATGAAAAATATTAAGTCGAAACTAACTGATGAACATACGTGTAAACTTTTCAGAATGTCAAAAATACTGAATGAAATGTTGCTTCTCTTGCTACTAAATCTTAGCCTCAAATATCATAATAAAATTACGTAATGTGCTTTAAGTGCTCTACGTTCATGAATTCAAATTGTAATACAGACGTAATTGAATATTATTAAACTGTCATATTCAATTGTATTGTGTTGTTTTTCTTATCCTCAATAATTTTTAAAGTATATTTAACTTTGTTATTTTTTATCATTATAATAAAATACGAGTGAAAAGGTAAATTGATATATTTTTGTGTTAATCAGCTAATTAATGCTTATTATTATTTTGGTATTAAAGTGAGTCATTTGCAGAATAGGCCGACTGGATTGAATTCTTTGTTTCAGTTGATGAGGGTTAAACTTTTCAAAGTTTTCAATGTGGCTTATGTTAGTAACTGTTTTAAACCACTTGTTACTAGGTGCACCTCTCATCAAACATTGGCCTTCTAACGTGGCGCACATCTCCAGTAAGGATGAGAAACATTTGCTTAGTATCATGAAGTTTGTTTGCTTCTTCACTCTAAGATGGGGTAACCTCTACATCACTGTACGTGGCCGGTGTTGTTCGTGGACGTAGAATTGTTGGCTGGTGAATAGTAGCCCACCTGTAGTAGTATCACCAGGTAGGTCACAACCATACTCACACACTGCCAAAACAAATTATTATGTTAATAAGATAATAGGTGATACCACCAGCAAATAAATAAATAAATAATATATATATATATATATATATATATATATATATATATATATATATATATATATATATATATATATATATATATATATATATAGGTAATACATATTTTAAGAAAAAGAGGATAAATAAGTATACAAGATATGATGTAGGGCGTAATAACAGTAGTTTATTGGACTACGTATTGGTAGATAAAAGACTGTTGAGTAGACTTCAGGATGTACATGTTTATAGAGGGCCACAGATATATCAGATCACTTTTTAGTTATAGCTACAGTGGGAGTAAAAGGTAGATGGGATACAAGGAAAATAGAATCAGTAAGTAAAAGAGAGGTGAAGGTTTATAAACTAAAAGAGGAGGCAGTTAGGGTAAGATATAAACAACTATTGGAGGATAGATGGGCTAGTGAGAGTGTAGGCAATGGGGTCGAAAATGTATGGGGTAGATTTAAAAATGTAGTGTTAGTGTGTTCAGCAGAAGTTTGTGGTTACAGGCGAGTGGGTGCGGGAGGGAAGAGGAGCGATTGGTGGAATGATGATGTAAAGAGAGTAGTAAGGGAGAAAAAGTTAGCATGTGAGAGGTTTTACAAAGTAGAAGTGATGCAAGGAGGGAAGAGTATATGGAGAGAAAAAGAGAGGTTAAAAGAGTGGTGAAGCAATGTAAAAGAGAGCAGATGAGAGAGTGGGTGAGATGTTATCAGCAAATTTTGTTGAAAATAAGAAAAAGTTTTGGAATGAGATTAATAAGTTGAGGAAGCCTAGAGAACAAATGGATTTGACAGTTAAAAATAGGAGAGGAGAGTTATTAAATGGAGAGTTAGAGGTATCGGGAAGATGGAGAGAATATTTTGAGGAGTTGTTAAATGTTGATGAAGACAGGGAAGCTGTGATTTCGTGTGTAGGGCAAGGAGGAATAACATCTTGTAGGAGTGTGGAAGAGCCAGTTGTGGGTGTAGGGAAGTTCGTGAGGCAGTGGGTAGAATGAAAGGGGTAAGGCAGCTGGGATTGATGGGATAAAGATAGAAATGTTAAAAGCAGGTGGGGATATAGTTTTGGAGTGGTTGGTGCTATTATTTAATAAATGTATGGAAGAGGGTAAGGTACCTAGGGATTGGCAGAGAGCATGTATTGTTCCTTTGTATAAAGGCAAAGGGGACAAAAGAGAGTGCAAAAATTATAGGGAATAAGTCTGTTGAGTGTACCTGGTAAAGTGTATGGTAGAGTTATTATTGAAAGAATTAAGAGTAAGACAGAAAGCAGGATAGCAGATGAACAAGGGGCTTTAGGAAAGGTAGGGGGTGTGTAGACCAAGTGTTTACAGTGAAACATATAGGTGAACAGTATTTGGATAAGGGTAAAGATGTTTTTGTGGCCTTTATGGATTTGGAAAAGGCGTATGATAGGGTAGATAGAGGGGCAATGTGGCAGATGTTGCAGGTGTATGGAATAGGAGGAAGGTTACTGAAAGCAGTGAAGTGTTTTTATGAGGATAGTGAGGCTCAGGTTAGAGTGTGTACGAGGGAAGGGGACTATTTCCCAGTAAAAGTGGGCCTTAGACAAGGATGTGTGATGTCACCGTGGTTGTTCAATATATTTATAGATGGGGTTGTAAGAGAAGTGAATGCGAGGGTCTTTGCAAGAGGTGTTGGGCTAAAAGATAAAGAAGCAAATACAAATTGGGAGTTGTCACAGTTGCTTTTTGCTGTTGACACTGTGCTTTTGGGAGATTCTGAAGAGAAGTTGCAGAGGTTGGTGGATGAATTTGGTAGGGTGTGTAAAAGAAGAAAATTGAAAGTGAATATAGGAAAGAGTAAGGTGATGAGGATAAAAAAAGAATAGGTGACGAAAGATTGGATATCAGATTGGAGGGAGAGAGTCTGGAGGAGGTGAATGTATTCAGATATTTGGGAGTGGACATATCGGCGGATGGGTCTATGAAGGATGAGGTGAATCATAGAATTGATGAGGGGAAAAGGGTGAGTGGAGCACTTCGGAGTCTGTGGAGACAAAGAACCTTGTCCATGGAAGTAAAGAGGGAATGTATGAGAGTATAGTTATACCAACGCTCTTATATGGGTGTGAAGCATGGGTGATGAATGTTGCAACGAGGAGAAGGCTGGAGGCAGTGGAGATGTCATGTCTGAGGTCAATGTGTGGTGTGAATATAATGCAGAGAATTCGAGTTTGGAAATTAGGAGGAGGTGGGATTACCAAAACTATTATCCAGAGAGCTGAGGAGGGGTTGTTAAGGTGGTTTGGACATGTGAGAGAATGGAACGAGACAGAGTGACTTCGAGAGTGTATAAATCTGTAGTGGAGGGAAGGCGGGTAGGGGTCGGCCTAGGAAAGGTTGGAGGGAGGGGTAAAGGAAGTTTTGTGTGCGAGGGGCTTGGACTTCCAGCAAGCATGTGTGAGCGTATTTGATAGGAGTGAATTTTAGGCATATGGTTTTTAATACTTGACGTGCTGTTGGAGTGTGAGCAAAGTAACATTTATGAAGGGATTCAGGAAACCGGCAGGCCGGACTTGAGTTCTGGAGATGGGAAGTACAGTGCCGGCACTCTGAAGGAGGGGTGTTAATGTTGCAGTTTTATAACTGTAGTGCAAAGCACCCTCTGGCAAGACAGTGATAGAGTGAATGATGATGAAAGTTTTTCTTTTCGCCACCCTTCCTTGGTGGGAATCGGCCGATGTGTTAATAAAATATATATATATATATATATATATATATATATATATATATATATATATATATATATATATATATATATATATATATATATATATTTTAACACAAACTGCAACATTAACACCCTCCTTCAGAGTGCCGGCACTGTACTTCCCATCTCCAGGACTCAAGTCCGGCCTGCCGGTTTCCCTGAATCCCTTCATAAATGTTACTTTGCTCACACTCCATTCATGCTGGAAATCCAAGCCCCTTGCACACAAAACCTCCTTTACCCACTCCCTCCATCTTTCCTAGGCCGACCCCTACCCTGCCTTCCCTCCATTACAGATTTATACACTCGAAGTCATTCTGTTTCGTTCCATTCTCTCTACATGTCCGAACCACCTCAACAACCCCTCCTCAGCCTCTGGATAATAATTTTGGTAATCCCGCACCTCCTCCTAATTTCCAAACTCCGAATTCTCTGCATTATATTCACACCACACATTGACCTCAGACATGACATCTCCACTTCCTCCAGCCTTCTCCTCATTGCTACATTCATCACCCATGCCTCACACCCATATAAGAGTGTTGGTATAACTATACTCTCATACATTCCCCTCTTTACTTCCATGGACAAAGTTCTTTGTCTCCACAGACTCCGAAGTGCATCACACCCTTTTCCTCTCATCAATTCTATGATTCACCTCATCCTTCATAGACCCATCTGCTGACATATCCACTCCCAAATATCTGAATACATTCACCTCCTCCATACTCTCTCCCTCCAATCTGATATCCAATCTTTCGTCACCTAATCTTTTTGTTATCCTCATCAACTTACTCTTTCCTATATTCACTTTCAATTTTCTTCTTTTACATACGCTACCAAATTCATACACCAACCTGGTGGATGAATTTGGTGGTAAATGTAAATGTAAGTATAGGGGTAAATGTAAATGGGGAGCCTATAATTGAGCTATGTGTAGAAAGAGGTTTGGTAATAAATAATACATATTTTATGAAAAAGAGGATAAATAAATATACAAGGTATGATATAGCACGTAATGAAAGTAGTTTGTTAGATTATGTATTGGTGGATAAAAGGTTGATGGGTAGGCTTCAGGATGTACATGTTTATAGAGCGGCAACGGATATGTATCGGATCATTATTTAGTTGTAGCTACAGTTAGAGTAAAAGGTAGATGGGACAAAAAGAAAATGGCAACAGCAAGTACGAGAGAGGTAAAAGTGTATAAACTAGGGAGGAGGAAGTTAGGGTGAGATATAAGCAACTATTGGCAGAAAGGTGGGCTAGTGCAAGTATGAGTAGTGGGGTGTTGAAAAGGGTTGGGATAGTTTTAAAAATGCAGTATTAGAATGTGGGGCAGAAGTTTGTGGCTATAGGAGGGTGGGTCAGGAGAAAAGAGGAGTGAGTGGTGGAATGAAGAAGTAAAGGGTGTGATAAAAGAGAAAAAGGTAGCTTATGAGAGGTTTTTACAAAACAGAAGTGTTAATAGAAGAGCAGAGTATATGGAGAGTAAAAGAAAGGTGAAGAGAGTGGTGAGAGAATGCAAAAGGAGAACAGATGAAAGAGTGGGAGAGGCTCTGTCAAGAAATTTTGCTGAAAACAAGTTAAGAAAGCCTAGGGAACGAATGGATTTGTCAGTTAAAAACAGAGTAGGAGAGTTAGTAGATGGAGAGCTGGAGGTATTGGGTAGATGGCGGGAATATTTTGAGGAACTTTTAAATGTCGATGAAAAAAGGGAGGTGGTAATTTCATGCACAGGCCAGGGAGGTACAACATCGTTTAGGAGTGAAGAAGAGCAGGATGTGAGTGTGGGGGAGGTGCGTGAGGCATTACGTAGAATGAAAGGGGGTAGAGCAGGTGGAACTGACGGGATCATGAGAGAAATGTTAAAAGCAGGGGGCAATATAGTGTTGGAGTGGTTGGTATTTTTGTTTAATACATGTATGAAAGAGGGGAAGGTACCTAGGGATTGACAGAAAGCATGTATAGTTCCTTTATATAAAGGGAAGAAGGATAAAAGAGATTGTAAGAATTATAGGGGAATACGTTTACTGAGTATACCAGGTAAAGAGTACGGTGGGGTTATTATTGAAAGAATTAGAGGTAAGACAGAGAGTAAGATTGCAGATGAGCAAGGAGGCTTTAGAGTGGGTAGGGGATGTGTAGATCAAGTGTTTACATTGAAGCATATATGTGAACAGTATTTAGATAAAGGTAGGGAAGTTTTCATTGCATTTATGGATTAGAAATAGCATATGATAGAGTGGATAGGGGAGCAATGTGGCAAATGTTGCAAGTGTATGGAATAGGTCGAAAGTTACTGAATGCTGTAAAGAGTTTTTATGAGGATATTGAGGCTCAGGTTAGGGTGTGTAGGAGAGAGGGAGATTACTTCCCGGTAAAAGTAGGTCTTAGACAGGGATGTGTAATGTCACCATGGTTGTTTAATATATTTATAGATGGGGATGTAGAAGAAGTAAATGCTAGGGTGTTGGGGAGAGGGGTGCGATTAAATTATGGGGAATCAAATGCAAAATGGGAGGTGACAGTTACTTTTTGCTGAAGATACTGTGCTTATGGGAGATTCTAAAGAAAAGTTGCAAAGGTTAATGAACGACTTTGGGAGGGTGTGTAAAGGTAGAAAGTTGAAAGTGAACATAGATAAGAGTAAGGTGATGAGAGTATCAAACGATTTAAATAAAGAAAAATTGGATGTCACATTGGAGAGAGGGATTATGGAAGAAGTGAATGTTTCAGATATTTGGGAGTTGACTTGTCAGCGGATGGGTTTATGAAGGATGAGGTTAACCATAGAATTGATGAAGGAAAAAAGGTGAGTGGTGCGTTGAGGTATCTGTGGAGACAAAAAACGTTATCCATGGAGGCAAAATAAGGGAATGTACGAAAGTATAGTGGTACCAACACTCTTATATGGGTGTGAAGCATGGGTTGCAAATGCTGAAGCGAGGAGGCGGCTGGAGGCAGTGGAGATGTCCTGTCTAAGGGCAATGTGTGGTGTAAATATTATGCAGAAAATTCGGAGTGTGGAAATTAGGAGGAGGTGTGGAGTTACTAAAAGTATTTGTCAGAGGGCTGAAGAAGGGTTGTTGAGGTGGTTTGGTCATGTAGAGAGAATTGATCAAAGTAGAATGACTTGGAGAGCGTATAAATCTGTAGGGAAAGGAAGTCGGGGTAGGGGTCGTCTTCGAAAAGGTTGGAAGAAGGGGGTAAAGGAGGTTTTGTGGGCGAGGGGCTTGGACTTCCAGCAAGCATATGTGAGCGTGTTAGATAAGAGTGAATGGAGACGAATGGTTTTTGGGACCTGGCTAGCTGTTGGAGTGTGAGCAGGGTAATATTTTGTGAAGGGATTCAGGAAAACCAGTTAATTGATTTAGTTGGACTTGAGTCCTGGAAATGGGATGTACAATGCCTGCACTTTAAAGGAGGAGTCTGGGATAGTGACAGCTGGGAGGGAGTATTCTCAGCTGTCGTATCTGAGCGCCTCTGCAAAGACAGTGATTATGTATGAGTGAGGTGAAAGTGTTGAATGATGATGAAAGTATTTTCTTTTTGGGTCACCCTGCCTCGGTGGGAGACAGCCGACTTGTTGGAAAAAAAAAATATATATATATATATATAGAAAAAGGTAGTAGGTTGGTAGACAGCAACCACCCAGGGAGGTACTACTGTCCTGCCAGGTGACTGTGAAACAGAAACCTGAAACTGTTTTACATGATGGTAGGATTGCTGGTGTCTTTTTTTTTTCTGTCTCATAAACACGCTGGATAACAGGTATATCTAGCTACTTCTACTTACACTTTAGGTCACACTACACTGGCATACACATGCATATATATACATACACACATCTAGGTTTTTCTTCTTTTCTTAATAGCTCTTGTTCTTTTTATTTTCTCTATTGTCCATGGGGAAGTGGAAAAGAATCTTTCCTCCGTAAGCCATCGTGTCGTATGAGGCGACTAAGATGCCGGGAGCAATGGGCTAGTAACCCTTCTCCTGTACAAACCACTAAAACAAGAAGAAGAAAAACTTTATAAAATTGGGTTGTCTGAATGTGCGTGGATGTAGTGCGGATGATAAGAAAGAGATGATTGCCGATGTTATGAATGAAAAGAAGTTGGATGTCCTGGCCCTAAGCGAAACAAAGCTGAAGGGTAGGCGAGTTTCAGTGGGGAGAAATAAATGGGATTAAGTCAGGAGTATCTGAGAGAGTTAGAGCTAAGGAAGGGTAGCAATAATGTTGAAGGATCAGTTATGGAAGGAAAAGAGGGAATATAAATGTGTAAATCAAGGATTATGTGGATTAAAATAAGGGTCGGATGCGAAAAGTGGGTCATAATAAGCGTGTATGCACCTGGAGAAGAGAGGAGGTAGAGGAGAGAGAGAGATTTGGGGAAATGTTAAGCGAATGTATAGGAACTTTTGAACCAAATGAGAGAGTAATTGTGGTAGGGGACCTAAATGCTAAAGTGGGAGAAACATGCAGAGAGGGTGTGGTAGGTAAGTTTGGGGTGCCAGGTGTAAATGATAATGGGAGCATTTTGATTGAACTTTGTATAGAAAGGGTTTAGTTATAGGTAATACATATTTTAAGAAAAAGAGGATAAATAAGTATACAAGATATGATGTAGGGCGTAATGACAGTAGTTTGTTGGACTATGTATTGGTAGATAAAAGACTGTTGAGTAGACTTCAGGATGTACATGTTTATAGAGGGGCTACAGATATATCAGATCATTTTTTAGTTATAGCTACAGTGGGAGTAAAAGGTAGATGGGATACAAGGAAAATAGAATCAGTAAGTAAAAGAGAGGTGAAGGTTTATAAACTAAAAGAGGAGGCAGTTAGGGTAAGATATAAACAACTATTGGAGGATAGATGGGCTAGTGAGAGTGTAGGCAATGGGGTCGAAAATGTATGGGGTAGATTTAAAAATGTAGTGTTAGAGTGTTCAGCAGAAGTTTGGTTACAGGCGAGTGGGTGCGGAGGGAAGAGGAGCGATTGGTGGAATGATGATGTAAAGAGAGTAGTAAGGGAAAAAGTTAGCATATGAGAGGTTTTTACAAAGTAGAAGTGATGCAAGGAGGGAAGAGTATATGGAGAGAAAAGAGAGGTTAAAAGAGTGGTGAAGAAATGTAAAAAGAGAGCAGATGAGAGAGTGGGTGAGATGTTATCAGCAAATTTTGTTGAAAATAAGAAAAAGTTTTGGAATGAGATTAATAAGTTGAGGAAGCCTAGAGAACAAATGGATTTGACAGTTAAAAATAGGAGAGGAGAGTTATTAAATGGAGAGTTAGAGGTATCGGAAGATGGAGAGAATATTTTGAGGATTTGTTAAATGTTGATGAAAACAGGGAAGCTGTGATTTCGTGTGTAGGGCAAGGAGGAATAACATCTTGTAGGAGTGTGGAAGAGCCAGTTGTATGTGTAGGGAAGTTCGTGAGGCAGTGGGTAGAATGAAAGGGGGTAAGGCAGCTGGGATTGATGGGATAAAGATAGAAATGTTAAAAGCAGGTGGGGATATAATTTTGGAGTGGTTGGTGCTATTATTTAATAAATGTATGGAAGAGGGTAAGGACCTAGGGATTGGCAGAGAGCGTGTATTGTCCTTTGTATAAAGGCAAAGGGACAAAAGAGAGTGCAAAAATTATAGGGAATAAGTCTGTTGAGTGTACCTGGTAAAGTGTATGGTAGAGTTATTATTGAAAGAATTAAGAGTAAAACAGAAAGCAGGATAGCAGATGAAGAAGGGGCTTTAGGAAAGGTAGGGGTGTGTAGACCAAGTGTTTACAGTGAAACATATAGGTGAACAGTATTTGGATAAGGGTAAAGATGTTTTTGTGGCATTTATGGATTTGGAAAAGGCTATGATAGGGTAGATAGGGGGCAATGTGGCAGATGTTGCAGGTGTATGGAATAGGAGGAAGGTTACTGAAAGCAGTGAAGAGTTTTTATGAGGATAGTGAGGCTCAGGTTAGAGTGTGTAGGAGGGAAGGGACATTTCCCAGTAAAAGTGGGCCTTAGACAAGGATGTGTGATGTCACCGTGGTTGTTCAATATATTTATAGATGGGGTTGTAAGAGAAGTGAATGCGAGGGTCTTGGCAAGAGGTGTTGGGCTAAAAGATAAAGAAGCAATACAAAGTGGAGTTGTCACAGTTGCTTTTTGCTGATGACACTGTGCTTTGGGAGATTCTGAAGAGAAGCTGCAGAGGTTGGTGGATGAATTTGGTAGGGTGTAAAAGAAGAAAATTGAAAGTGAATATAGGAAAGAGTAAGGTGATGAGGATAACAAAAGAATAGGTGACGAAAGATTGGATATCAGATTGGAGGGAGAGAGTATGGAGGAGGTGAATGTATTCAGATATTTGGGAGTGGACATGTCGGCGGATGGGTCTATGAAGGATGAGGTGAATCATAGAATTGATGAGGGAAAAGGGTGAGTGGAGCACTTCGGAGTCTGTGGAGACAAAGAACCTTGTCCATGGAAGTAAAGAGGGAATGTATGAGAGTATAGTTATACCAACGCTCTTATATGGGTGTGAAGCATGGGTGATGAATGTTGCAACGAGGAGAAGGCTGGAGGCAGTGGAGATGTCATGTCTGAGGTCAATGTGTGGTGTGAATATAATGCAGAGAATTCGGAGTTTGGAAATTAGGAGGAGGTGCGGATTACCAAAACGATTGTCCAGAGAGCTGAGGAGGGGTTGTTGAGGTGGTTTGGACATGTAGAGAGAATGGAACGAGACAGAGTGACTTCGAGAGTGTATAAATCTGTAGTGGAGGGAAGGCGGGGTAGGGGTCGGCCTAGGAAAGGTTGGAGGGAGGGGTAAAGGAAGTTTTGTGTGCGAGGGCTTGGACTTCCAGCAATCATGTGTGAGCGTATTTGATAGGAGTGAATGGAGGCATATGGTTTTAATACTTGACGTGCTGTTGGAGTGTGAGCAAAGTAACATTTATGAAGGATTCAGGAAACCGGCAGGCCGGACTTGAGTTCTGGAGATGGGAAGTACAGTGCCGGCACTCTGAAGGAGGGTGTTAATGTTGCAGTTTTATAACTGTAGTGTAAAGCACCCTTCTGGCAAGACAGTGATGGAGTGAATGATGATGAAAGTTTTTCTTTTCGGGCCACCCTGCCTTGGTGGAATCGGCCGATGTGTTAATAAAAATAAATATATATATATGCAAAAAGATCACAGTAAACTCTTCACAGAGTCGTGCGATGTTACGCTACTGTGAGGTGTAGTCTTTGTTAGTATGATGTGACTGTGAGGTGTAGTCTTGCCCTTTATAAACCTTCTTGTCATGTTTCCTTTTATAGTTCCTTGATAATGTGAGTAGTCACGAAAGCGCTTGGAATTCCTCTATTTTTCATAGTGGTTGTTTTGCATATATATATATATATATATATATATATATATATATATATATTTTATATATATATATATATATATATATATATATATATATATATATATATACATATTAATGAATTCACGAAACATGTGATTTCAATCATTAACAGAACTGCTGCTAGCAGAGGATTCGATCCTGCATCACCATGTCCAGCCCCGGGAGAACAGGACAACGAACGCATCGCTCTAAACACTGGATCATGCGATGCGTACGGTATCTTGTTCTCATGGGGCTGAACATGGTGACGTAGGATCAGGATCGAATTCTCGGCTAGCCACAGTTCTGTAAATGATTGAAATAACTTGTTTCGTGATTTCATTAATATACAGTGGAACCCCGGTTAACGAACACCCCGGAAATCGTGCAGTTATGTAAGTATAATATTGTGGGTGCTTGTGGAAGTGTATTTATGGGGGTCTGAAATAGACTAACCTAAATGACATTTTTTCTTAAGGAAGTAAATTCGTTCGGTAATGGCACTTGAGCAGGCTTCTCCAATGATTTTTTTTCGTTAACCGGGGGTCCACTGTATATATATCTTTTATTTTTTTGCTATAAATCAGCTTAAATCAGTTTATACATATCGAATATATATATATATATATATATAGTATATATATATATATATATATATATATATATATATATATATATATATATATATATATATATATATATATATATTATGTAAATTTAAACTCACCTATGGTATATATAGCATAACTTAGCAAAATTTAAGCTATTTTAAGTTAGAGTAGGGTAGGTCTCTAAGCTAAGTTTGGTCCAAAAATCAAACATTTTATATAATTATGAATGAAAAAATATATCAATCTGTAGGATTTTTTTTTTAAAGTCCAATTTTTAAGCGAGTTCTGCCTATTCGGAAAGTTCGTTAATCGGCATAATATATATATTGGTCATTTTATTAAGGCACACTTATTCTTTAATGATAATATCTAATCAGCCAATCACATGAGGTTCTGTTATCGTTCAGACCAATCATCAGAGAGGGAAGATATGTGATCTAAATGACTTTTGACCATGGAATGATTGTTGATGCCAGACTGACTGGTTTGACTATCTCATAAACTACTGATCTCTTGTGATTTTTCACGTACAACAATTTCTAGAGTTTAAAGAGAATGTGAAAACATTCATCAGTGCTCTTTGATGTGCTTGATCAACCAGCAGACTGGGTGATGAGTGGATTGAAAGGGTTCAATTCCCTCACAGCTCGGTACCGTAAGAGGTTAAAAGATGTACATGGGTCTTTTGAACCGATTATTGTAATGCCGTATTTGTGGGCGTGGTTTAGTCTATTTTAGTGGATAGCTTGGGGTGATTAGTGGTCTTATAGTCTTAATGATATTCAAAACCAACAAGTAAATGAATTATACACACTTCTAACACCAGTCTCACTGGTTAGTGGTCAGTATGGGTGACAAGTGTGGACGTTGAACGCAGTTGTAAATGCCTGGTTTATTGAGTAATAGCGAAAGTATTGAGGAATAGGATGTGCGAGACAATTTAGTGAGGAGAACTCTGGATAGAGAAGAATAGCTTGGTGAACATGCAAGAGTGTGAGAGCAGTAGAGAGCAGGTTCATTCAGAGAGTGTGAGAGCAGTAGAGAGCAGGTTCATTCAGAGAGTGTGAGAGCAGTAGAGAGCAGGTTCATTCAGAGAGTGTGAGAGCAGTAGAGAGCAGGTTCATTCAGAGAGTGTGAGAGCAGTAGAGAACAGGTTCATTCAGAGAGTGTGAGAGCAGTAGAGAGCAGGTTCATTCAGAGAGTGTGAGAGCAGTAGAGAGCAGGTTCATTCAGAGAGTGTGAGAGCAGTAGAGAGCAGGTTCATTCAGAGAGTGTGAGAGCAGTAGAGAGCAGGTTCATTCAGAGAGTGTGAGAGCAGTAGAGAGCAGGTTCATTCAGAGAGTGTGAGAGCAGTAGAGAACAGGTTCATTCAGAGAGTGTGAGAGCAGTAGAGAGCAGGTTCATTCAGAGAGTGTGAGAGCAGTAGAGAGCAGGTTCATTCAGAGAGTGTGAGAGCAGTAGAGAGCAGGTTCATTCAGAGAGTGTGAGAGCAGTAGAGAGCAGGTTCATTCAGAGATGTGAGAGCAGTAGAGGGCAGGTTCATTCAGAGAGTGTGAGAGCAGTAGAGGGCGGGTTCATTCAGAGAGTGTGAGAGCAGTAGAGGGCGGGTTCATTCAGAGAGTGTGAGAGCAGTAGAGAGCAGGTTCATTCAGAGAGTGTGAGAGCAGTAGAGGGCGGGTTCATTCAGAGAGTGTGAGAGCAGTAGAGAGCAGGTTCATTCAGAGAGTGTGAGAGCAGTAGAGGGCGGGTTCATTCAGAGAGTGTGAGAGCAGTAGAGAGCAGGTTCATTCAGAGAGTGTGAGAGCAGCAGAGGGCGGGTTCATTCAGAGTGTGTGAGAGCAGTAGAGAGCAGGTTCATTCAGAGAGTGTGAGAGCAGTAAAGGGCGGGTTCATTCAGAGAGTGTGAGAGCAGTAGAGGGCGGGTTCATTCAGAGAGTGTGAGAGCAGTAGAGAGCAGGTTCATTCAGAGAGTGTGAGAGCAGTAGAGAGCGGGTTCATTCAGAGAGTGTGAGAGCAGCAGAGGGCGGGTTCATTCAGAGAGTGTGAGAGCAGTAGAGGGCAGGTTCATTCAGAGAGTGTGAGAGCACCAGAGGGCGGGTTCATTCAGAGAGTGTGAGAGCAGTAGAGGGCAGGTTCATTCAGAGAGTGTGAGAGCAGTAGAGGGCGGGTTCATTCAGAGAGTGTGAGAGCAGTAGAGAGCAGGTTCATTCAGAGAGTGTGAGAGCAGTAGAGAGCGGGTTCATTCAGAGAGTGTGAGAGCAGTAGAGGGCGGTTCATTCAGAGAGTGTGAGAGCAGTAGAGGGCAGGTTCATTCAGAGAGTGTGAGAGCAGTAGAGGGCGGGTTCATACAGAGAGTGTGAGAGCAGTAGAGGGCGGGTTCATTCAGAGAGTGTGAGAGCAGTAGAGGGCGGGTTCATACAGAGAGTGTGAGAGCAGTAGAGGGCGGGTTCATTCAGAGAGTGTGAGAGCAGTAGAGGGCGGGTTCATACAGAGAGTGTGAGAGCAGTAGAGGGCGGGTTCATACAGAAAGTGTGAGAGCAGTAGAGAGCGGGTTCATTCAGAGAGTGTGAGAGCTGTAGAGGGCGGGTTCATTCAGAGAGTGTGAGAGCAGTAGAGGGCGGGTTCATTCAGAGAGTGTGAGAGCAGTAGAGGGCGGGTTCATACAGAGAGTGTGAGAGCAGTAGAGGGCGGGTTCATTCAGAGAGTGTGAGAGCAGTAGAGGGCGGGTTCATACAGAGAGTGAGAGAGCAGTAGAGGGCGGGTTCATTCAGAGATTGTGAGAGCAGTAGAGGGCGGGTTCATTCAGAGAGTGTGAGAGCAGTAGAGGGCGGGTTCATACAGAGAGTGTGAGAGCAGTAGAGGGCGGGTTCATTCAGAGAGTGTGAGAGCAGTAGAGGGCGGGTTCATTCAGAGAGTGTGAGAGCAGTAGAGGGCGGGTTCATACAGAGAGTGTGAGAGCAGTAGAGGGCGGGTTCATACAGAGAGTGTGAGAGCAGTAGAGGGCGGGTTCATTCAGAGAGTGTGAGAGCAGTAGAGGGCGGGTTCATTCAGAGAGTGTGAGAGCAGTAGAGGGCGGGTTCATTCAGAGAGTGTGAGAGCAGTAGAGGGCGGGTTCATACAGAGAGTGTGAGAGCAGTAGAGGGTGGGTTCATTCAGAGAGTGTGAGAGCAGTAGAGGGCTGGTTCATTCAGAGAGTGTGAGAGCAGTAGAGGGCGGGTTCATTCAGAGAGTGTGAGAGCAGTAGAGGGCGGGTTCATTCAGAGAGTGTGAGAGCAGTAGAGGGCGGGTTCATAGAGAGAGTGTGAGAGCAGTAGAGGGGGTTCATTCAGAGAGTGTGAGAGCAGTAGAGGGCGGGTTCATACAGAGAGTGTGAGAGCAGTAGAGGGCGGGTTCATTCAGAGAGTGTGAGAGCAGTAGAGGGCGGGTTCATACAGAGAGTGTGAGAGCAGTAGAGGGCGGGTTCATACAGAGAGTGTGAGAGCAGTAGAGGGCGGGTTCATACAGAGAGTGTGAGAGCAGTTGAGGGAGGGTTCATTCAGAGAATGTGAGAACAGCAGAGGGCGGGTTCATACAGAGAGTGTGAGAGCAGTTGAGGGCGGATTCATACAGAGAGTGTGAGAGCAATAGAGGGCGGGTTCATACAGAGAGTGTGAGAGCAGTAAAGGGCGGGTTCATACAGAGAGTGTGAGAGCAGTAGAGGGCAGGTTCATACAGAGAGTGTGAGAACAGTAGAGGGCGGGTTCATACAGAGAGTGTGAGAGCAGTAAAGGGCGGGTTCATACAGAGAGTGTGAGAGCAGTAGAGGGCAGGTTCATACAGAGAGTGTGCTGGAACGAGTGAACGTTCATAAGATGAGTTTGTGCACGTGAAGATGAACCGTGAACTTTTTGGCATTCTGTTTAGGAGGTGGTTCAGCTGGATAAGAGGGAAACTGGGTTGAATAGGTGACTAGACCACAGCGGACGTGTCACAGTAACAGTATTTTTATAAGCCACCCTGCTTGTTTTACAGTAACTTATGAACCACACTGTTACAGTAACGTATGAACCACACTGTCACAGTAATGTATGAACCACATTGTTTGTTACAGTAAAGTATGAACCGCACTGCCTGTCATAGAAATTTGTGAACCACACTGCGTGTCACATTAACTTGTGAACCACACAGCTGGTCACAGTAACCTGTGAACCACCCAGGTTGTCATAGTAATGTATGAGCTACACTGCTTGTCACAGTAACGTATGAACCACACTGCTTGTCGCAGTAACGTATGAACCATACTGCTTGTCACAGTAACGTATGAACCACACTACTTGTCACAGGTAACGTATGAACCACACTGCTTATCACAGTAACGTATGAACCACACCCTTGTCACAGTAACGTATGAACCACACTGCTTGTCACAGTAACGTACCACACTGTCTCAGTAGCGTATGAACCACACTGCTTGTCGCAGTAACGTATGAACCACGGTGCTTGTCACAGTAACGTATGAACCACACTGCTTGTCGCAGTAACGTATGAACCACACTGTTTGTCGCAGTAACGTATGAACCACACTGCTTGTCACAGTAACGTATGAACCACACTGCTTGTCACAGTAACGTATGAACCACACTGCTTGTCACAGTAATGTATGAACCACACTGCTTGTCACAGTAACGTATGAACCACACTGCTTGTCGCAGTAGCGTATGAACCACGGTGCTTGTCACAGTAACGTATGAACCACACTGCTTGTCACAGTAACGTATGAACCACGGTGCTTGTCACAGTAACGTATGAACCACACTGCTTGTCACAGTAACGTATGAACCACACTGCTTGTCACAGTAATGTATGAACCACACTGTTTGTCACAGTAACGTATGAACCACACTGCTTGTCGCAGTAACGTATGAACCACGGTGCTTGTCACAGTAACGTATGAACCACACTGCTTGTCGCAGTAACGTATGAACCACGGTACTTGTCACAGTAACGTATGAACCACACTGCTTGTCACAGTAACGTATGAACCACGGTGCTTGTCACAGTAACGTATAAACCACACTGCTTGTCACAGTAACGTATGAACCACGGTGCTTGTCACAGTAACGTATAAACCACATTGCTTGTCACAGTAACGTATGAACCACGGTGCTTGTCACAGTAACGTATAAACCACACTGCTTGTCACAGTAACGTATGAACCAAACTGCTTGTCACAGTAACGTATGAACCACACTGCTTGTCACAGTAACGTATGAACCACACTGCTTGTCACAGTAACGTATGAACCATACTGCTTGTCACAGTAACGTATGAACCACACTACTTGTCACAGGTAACGTATGAACCACACTGCTTATCACAGTAACGTATGAACCACACCCCTTGTCACAGTAACGTATGAACCACACTGCTTGTCACAGTAACGTACCACACTGTCGCAGTAGCGTATGAACCACACTGCTTGTCGCAGTAACGTATGAACCACGGTGCTTGTCACAGTAACGTATGAACCACACTGCTTGTCGCAGTAACGTATGAACCACACTGTTTGTCGCAGTAACGTATGAACCACACTGCTTGTCACAGTAACGTATGAACCACACTGCTTGTCACAGTAACGTATGAACCACACTGCTTGTCACAGTAATGTATGAACCACACTGCTTGTCACAGTAACGTATGAACCACACTGCTTGTCGCAGTAGCGTATGAACCACGGTGCTTGTCACAGTAACGTATGAACCACACTGCTTGTCACAGTAACGTATGAACCACGGTGCTTGTCACAGTAACGTATGAACCACACTGCTTGTCACAGTAACGTATGAACCACACTGCTTGTCACAGTAATGTATGAACCACACTGTTTGTCACAGTAACGTATGAACCACACTGCTTGTCGCAGTAACGTATGAACCACACTGCTTGTCACAGTAACGTATGAACCACACTGCTTGTCGCAGTAACGTATGAACCACGGTACTTGTCACAGTAACGTATGAACCACACTGCTTGTCACAGTAACGTATGAACCACGGTGCTTGTCACAGTAACGTATAAACCACACTGCTTGTCACAGTAACGTATGAACCACGGTGCTTGTCACAGTAACGTATAAACCACATTGCTTGTCACAGTAACGTATGAACCACGGTGCTTGTCACAGTAACGTATAAACCACACTGCTTGTCACAGTAACGTATGAACCAAACTGCTTGTCACAGTAACGTATGAACCACACTGCTTGTCACAGTAACGTATGAACCACACTGCTTGTCACAGTAACGTATGAACCACACTGCTTGTCACAGTAACGTATGAACCACACTGCTTGTCACAGTAACGTAAGAACCACACTGCTTGTCACAGTAACGTAAGAACCACGCAGTAATGGATGTGATTCCTAAAACGTCAATTTTCTAAAATTCTGGGCAAAATCTTAAAATTGACTCACCTTATAAGACAACAATACTTCATACAGAATGAATCATCATTTATATTTAAAAGCCGACCCGAAGAAGCCTTCATTATTAGTTTTTGGACATAAATGAACATCACTAATCATTCAATAAATTTATCAATTTGGGATTTATGGCACCCAGGAACCACACGGACCATGCGTTCGGTAGACCACGATATTGGTGAAAATTTGAAACCGATCAAAAGAGTCATTCCCCAGTTATGACACGGATTCCAAGATACCACTTTTTTTTTTATTTTTTTACAATATTGACAAATTTTCCCATGTGCAAAAAAAAAAAAATACTTAATAGGTACTATCCTGGCCGTAAATTGCATCATCCATTAAATATTAATTAAGTCTGTTGAAAAGAGGGTTGCTGAGATTTGTTTATCAAGATTTAATGAAAAGCAAAATTTCACTCTAACTCATAAAATAGTTATATCTTTATCTACAATCTTCAGTCTCCATTTCTTCCGCCGTCAAATTAGGAGTCATCCATTACGAACGTTTGACGCTACTCCACACCTGACTGTAGAAATTATTCCTGATAATGGATACAAGAATCCGTAGACACATATGCAACACTTGGGTATCTTTATTGAGGAAACGTTTCGCCACACAGTGGCTTCATCAGTCCATACAAAGGAGAATCGTGAAGAACAGGAGGAGTGTGAGGTTGTCAGTCCCTCAATCTTGAGTCGATGTTGTCAGTCCATCAATCTTGAATAGAATAATAGCATATGAGCAGAGGAAGCTTATATACTGTAGACAGGAGAGGTGCAGCAGTTGTAGGAGGTGTCACATTTGTTCAATGTGGAAGTAGGTCGTGCCCAAGGAATAGGCAAGCGAAGAAATCCCTGTATTAAGATACCAAGTTGTTGCAGTGTCAGACAGGATGTGAATGAATGGTTCAGAGAACCGACGAATTGGTAAATTAGACACATATGCAACACTTGGGTATCTTTATTGTAACACCTCCTACAACTGCTGCACCTCTCCTGTCTACAGTATAAAAGCTCCCTCTGCTCATATGCTGTTATTCTATTCAAGATTGATGGACTGACAACATCGACTCAAGATTGAGGGACTGACAACCTCACACTCCTCCTGTTCTTCACGATTCTCCTTTGTATGGACTGATGAAGCCACTGTGTGGCGAAACGCTTCCTCAATAAAGATACCCAAGTGTTGCATATGTGTCTAATTTACCAATAATTTATATACATAATGATTTATATACGTAATGATTTATATACGTTATGATTTATATACGTGGTATTAGATACTAAAGACAATATTGTCTTTCGTGAGTAATAAAAGTGAATAACTTTGATGTTGAGACTCACCGAGAGGAAGGAGCTGGAGCCCAGGGTGTACCAGCCACACATGTCAAACACCTGCAGAGGTTTCAATCTTGTAATCACTTGGTGCACCTGTTGGCAAATACATACACAATCTATGGTAAGATTTTTTTTAACTTTTCACTAATGTATATGTGTAAATTAGGCTAACGAGAAAATCTTCTTAAAATACTAACAGTTTATTCTTGTCAAAATTTCCAGTCATCATTGTTTTTCATAATATATTCCAAACTTTTTAACAGTTATTCTTATTACTAGTAAGAGTGAAAGAAGAATGCAGCCAGCTGTATCTGCTCTAACCCGGCTGTATAAACACTCGCACCTTTAGTGCTCGACGCCACAGTCTAAGATTTCGAGATCGATTGTCCTGAACTTCAGTACAGTCTCCCTGTTGAACAATCTGAAACTCTTTCTCTCTCCTTAATTAACTCTGACGGTTTCACCTTTGTTGCATTTCATCAACTATGCACCCCCCCCCCCGCCCCTCAATCCTTCTGATTTCCTGTACCATCTCTTAAGTCTACCGCGCTGCGCTTAGTAAATCTAATTGATTTTGCACTTTCTTTGAATATATTGTTTTATAAAATATCCCGTCTCTCACTCGTCATGCGTTCCATGAATTTATTAAACAAAATTTTACCGGAAGTTTCCTTTCATAATCTTACTGTCACTGTCATGAAAGTCTTATAAAAAATAAAGTCTAAGTGGCCAGCACACGTACTTGCCCAAATACGTCAGCCCAACATCCATCATCTATCTTTCGATAATAATAATGCTGTTACTAAATCAATTTAAACTTGCACTTTATGTAACAACTCAAACGCAACTTGCAACTCGTTAAATCATCCTTCAACTCACTTGCAACATCACACTTGATATTACATCAGTTTCAAATTAAAAAATCAATATGCAGCTCATATCAAAGATCACAATTCAACGTACATCTTCGAAACATTACAAGTTAATATTAAACTTACTTGAAACCTCAGATCACAGTCTTTAATCCGGCAGCTCATATCTTTCAAGGTTCCGACAGCTTTGTTTATCTGAAAGTAAATAATAATTCATTAAATTATTAAAATAATTTTATTAATAAAAAAATAGAAGAAATTAAAATGCATTATTATTTTGAATTTCTACAAAAAAAATCAGAGCCAACATTCACAGTGATTATTTTTTAGAAAACAATAAGCAGATAAGTAACAATACTTTAAGGACAGAGTTGTCTTGATAAACTAGATGCCTTCAGATAACACAACCAGCATGTATGACGACATTTGGGAGCTCTGTACACACCATACTTCCTTTTCAGATCCTTCATCTAGTTCCTCTACACATGACCCACTACACTTGTTCTTCACGTCTGTACGCTACACATGACCCACTACACTTGTTCTTCACGTCTGTACGCTACATATGACCCACTACACTTGTTCTTCACGTCTGTACGCTACACATGACCCACTACACTTGTTCTTCACGTCTGTACGCTACACATGACCCACTACACTTGTTCTTCACGTCTGTACGCTACACATGACCCACTACACTTGTTCTTCACGTCTGGACGCTACACATGACCCACTACACTTGTTCTTCACGTCTGTACGCTACACATGACCCACTACACTTGTTCTTCACGTCTGTACGCTACACATGACCCACTACACTTGTTCTTCACGTCTGGACGCTACACATGACCCACTACACTTGTTCTTCACGTCTGGACGCTACACATGACCCACTACACTTGTTCTTCACGTGTGGACGCTACACATGACCCACTACACTTGTTCTTCACGTCTGGACGCTACACATGACCCACTACACTTGTTCTTCACGTCTGGACGCTACACTGACCCACTACACTTGTTCTTCACGTCTGGACGCTACACATGACCCACTACACTTGTTCTTCACGTCTGGACGCTACACATGACCCAATACACTTGTTCTTCACGTCTGGACGCTACACATGACCCACTACACTTGTTCTTCACGTCTGCATGCTACACATGACCCACTACACTTGTTCTTCACGTCTGGACGCTACACATGACCCACTACACTTGTTCTTCACGTCTGGACGCTACACATGACCCACTACACTTGTTCTTCACGTCTGGATGCTACACATGACCCACTACACTTGTTCTTCACGTCTGGACGCTACATGACCCACTACACTTGTTCTTCACGTCTGGACGCTACACATGACCCACTACACTTGTTCTTCACGTCTGCATGCTACACATGACCCACTACACTTGTTCTTCACGTCTGGACGCTACACATGACCCACTACACTTGTTCTTCACGTCTGGACGCTACACATGACCCACTACACTTGTTCTTCACGTCTGGACGCTACACATGACCCACTACACTTGTTCTTCACGTCTGGACGCTACACATGACCCACTACACTTGTTCTTCACGTCTGGACGCTACACATGACCCACTACACTTGTTCTTCACGTCTGGACGCTACACATGACCCAATACACTTGTTCTTCACGTCTGGACGCTACACATGACCCACTACACTTGTTCTTCACGTCTGCATGCTACACATGACCCACTACACTTGTTCTTCACGTCTGGACGCTACACATGACCCACTACACTTGTTCTTCACGTCTGGACGCTACACATGACCCACTACACTTGTTCTTCACGTCTGGATGCTACACATGACCCACTACACTTGTTCTTCACGTCTGGACGCTACACATGACCCACTACACTTGTTCTTCACGTCTGGACGCTACACATGACCCACTACACTTGTTCTTCACGTCTGCATGCTACACATGACCCACTACACTTGTTCTTCACGTCTGGACGCTACACATGACCCACTACACTTGTTCTTCACGTCTGGACGCTACACATGACCCACTACACTTGTTCTTCACGTCTGGACGCTACACATGACCCACTACACTTGTTCTTCACGTCTGGACGCTACACATGACCCACTACACTTGTTCTTCACGTCTGGACGCTACACCTACGGTCACATTCCCCGCACCTCGAGTTAATTTTCAGAAATATTCCTAAGTGAGCTCCTTAATGCGTTGGTGCCGTTTAAAGTGAACTACATAGGGCTACTACCGTTCTAATTTTTAACAACTTTGAAATTTACAGACAAACGAAAGCGCACGTACATCACATTGTACGTACACCTAAATGAGATGTTGCTGGCTTTCTTACATTTCTTTTTTTTTAAAAGTGGAGACTGAACAACACCTTTTCAGGTATAGCAATTAGATATTTCTGGGCAAATTTAAAAACAAATCATTGGTGGTCTCACCTCATTCACAAAATTATGTCCAACACGGTTAATCTGCCAGAGAAGAAAGTAACTGTAGGTGAAGAGAAGTATTGTTCCACCGTTCACCAGGAGTCCCCGGAATAAAGCATAGGATGTGGTGGTGGCCAGGACGAGGCACGTCACAAGTAACAAGCTGATCCCGTGGAAAAAATAGGCAACAACTTTCTCCCGCAATGCTTCCACCTGTTGATCAAAATTAATAAATAAGTCTTCAGCACTGCGAATTAAATCGTTTTTATAGTATTTCGGTAACTTGTTTTGATTTCCAGTTCCAGAAAAAAAAGAGAATCTCAGTTAGGCTCCATACGAAACTTAAATTCTAATTAATTTTCTTTGTGTGAAAGTGTCTGTGGGAAGTGAACAAAATTGAAATAAAAATGAATGAAGATAAACAAAAAATTCAAACGGCTCTAAGGAACTGAGATCAATTTAAGGTTTTATCATAAACCACTTTTATGCTCTTTTAATACTCTATTATTCTTAAGATTTCTCTACCAGCAGGTTGTGTTGTGATATATATTTTAAGTGGGTGACAAGCATAGGATTTGAACGCTGCAGCAAAGAGTTAGAGGCAACGGAGAAGTCATGTTGGACCTACGTGAGTCATGTTGGACCTACGTGAGTCATGTTGGACCTATGTGAGTCATGTTGGACCTACGTGAGTCATGTTGGACCTACGCGAGTCATGTTGGACCTACGTGAGTCATGTTGGACCTACGTGAGTCATGTTGGACCTACGCGAGTCACGTTGGACCTACGTGAGTCATGTTGGACCTACGTGAGTCATGTTGGACCTACGTGAGTCCTGTTGGACCTACGAGTCCTGTTGGACCTACGTGAGTCCTGTTGGACCTACGCGAGTCCTGTTGGACCTACGTGAGTCATGTTGGACCTACGTGAGTCATGATGGACCTTCGTGAGTCACGTTGGACCTACGCGAGTCATGTTGGACCTACGTTAGTCATGTTGGACCTACGTGAGTCATGTTGGACCTACGTGAGTCATGTTGGACCTACGTGAGTCATGTTGGACCTCAGTATGTTGAACGATTATCATGCAGAAGATTTGGAACATAAAAATTATAAGGCAATGTTGAGTCACAAAGTATATTTATTAGACAAAGGAGAGGGGTTGTTAAGGCGGTTTGATCATATAGAGAGAATGAAGAGAATTAGAATGACGGAGAGGATGTATAATAATAATAATAATCTTTATTTCTACAAGTACATGTACAAGGTATACAGGCCTAGCTGACATCAATGACATACTACTATACAGAAAGCAGCTTGTTATGCAGAGCATTTCGGGCAAATTAGGTCAATTTTATCCAGGATGCGACCCACACCAGTCGACTAACACCCATTTTATACTGATGGGTGAACATGGACAGCAGGTGTCTTATGGAAACACGTCCTAATGTTGACTACCCGAACCGGGGATTCGAACTCCGAACTTCAGTGTGTGAGCTGAGTCCGCTAGCGATCGAGCTACGGGACACCCCAATAAATGTAAGGTGGAAGGTAGGAGGAAAGCGGTCGTCCCAGGAAAAGATGGAGGGAGTAAAAGAGGCTTAGAGATTTCGGGATTTGAGAATCCGGAAGTCTGACGTAACCGTGATGCATTGGAATGAAGACAAGTGGTTTTTAATGGACTTCCTGTCGGAGTGTGAGCAAGGGATTGTTTATGACGGGAATCAGAAAAATCGGTTAGCCGGAGTTGTGCTCTAGACGAATGAAGGATAGTGAATGCACTCTGAAGAAGGAGTGGAGATGTTCCAATCAAAGAGAAATCTGAATTGTGATTTCAGCACACTTCCGGCAACACTGCAATTGAATGCATGATGGTGAATGTGTTTTCTTCTGTGATTCACTCTGTGAGTCACTATCTATCTATATCTATATATATATATATATATATATATATATATATATATATATATATATATATATATATATATATATATTGTGTGTGTGTGTGTGTGTGTGTGTGTGTGTGTGTGTGTGTGTGTGTGTGTGTGTGTGTGTGTGTGTGTGTGTGTGTCGTGCCGAATAAGCAAAACTGGTCAATTAGCAAGAACTCGTTTAAAATTAAGTCGTTTCTAAAAATTTCTCTTATACGTTTAAAGAAATATTTTTCATTTAAGTTATTTTAAAAATATATAATTTTGTATCAAAAGAATCTTAGAAAACTTACCTCATTATAACAAGCGCAATTTAATTTAGCCTAATCCAACTCAATTTATTTTAGATAAGTTTACAGTAATTTAATAAAAACAAACAGACTGAAATATTTTTTTTTCGTTAGGTTCAGAATGGTTTTTGCAAAATTATTGCATACACAAATTTTCGTATGCTTTTTTCGGTAAGAAGAGCGTTGCTATTTAAGCCAAAATAGCAAGTTTTACGTATTGATTCTAAATTCTACACCAATTTATGAGCAATATACTTTTTTTAATTTATTTTTAACCGTATCGGCCATCTCCAACATGGCCGATGACCTTCCGACTGCAACATTTCCACTACCCTTTAGAGTGCAAGCACAGCCGTTCCTACCTCAAGAAGTCAAGTCCAGGAATCAGGTTTCCCTGAATCCCTCTATGATTGTTACCTTACTTATACTTATTAAATAAATATACTAACCTTTCCAATGCTATTCCCCACCTGTTTACAACATATTCGATTCCTATCTCCAGCTGCTTTCCTTCCCTTCATTCTACCCAGTGACTCTTGTATTTTCCCATGTCAAACCCCGGTTCCTCCTCACTCCTATACGATGTTATTCCTCCTTGCGCAGTGCTTATAATTATTCACTTCCTTTCATCATTAACATTCAACAACTCGTCAAAAAAATTCTTCATCTTTCCAGAGCTTCTACCTCCCCATCTAGCATTTCTTATCTTTTATTTTATTTTCTGTCCAGGTTCATTGGCTCTACTGGCTTTCTCACTTTATCTACATTTTTTTTCTTTTCATATCAAAATTTGCTGATAGTTTCACCCATTCACTCACTCGTTCTCCTTTTGTCTTCTCTCACAGCTCTTTTAACGTCTCTTTTCTCTGCATATACTCTGCCTTCCGTTTATAATTTCTGCATTGTAAAAATATCATATTTGCTAAATTTTTCTCCTTATCGCCCATTTTAACTCAATCACTCTCCTTCCTCCTTCATCCACCTTCTTTGGCCCAAACTCTTCGACATCCTCATTTCCTGTACTTTCTATAGCCAACCTTTCTTTCAATAATTGTTTATTTCTTCCTTAGTGTTTCCTTCTTTAGTTCATCCATTATCGCATCTCTCTTACACACTTATGCCATTCTCTTAGTATTCCATGTACCTCTTACTGCAGATAAATACTACATAATATGATGACACATCTGTCGTTATTCTAAAAACTGTATATCCAAAAGTCAACCTGCCAACCTTTTAACTGCAGTCACGTAGTCAAAAAGGCTAGTATCAGTCCACTATATTTCATTATCTAGCATACTTATTCATACTTTTATTCAGAATAAGAATAACCGATTTCCAAGCGTCTTTCTCTTCATATTTTTAGTTAAGGGACATGCTCTATTATCACTGGTTCTCTAAATTTTCTTTCTACAACATCTACAGCAGTCTCATCCACTTTAGCATTTGCATCCCCTCAATAATTACGATCTCACTTGGCTCTAAGCTCCTTAAACAATCACATAACACCTCCCTAAACATATTCTCTCCCTCTCAGTCTCTCTCTGTCTCATGTACATGCCTCTTGCCTCCAAGTGAAAAAAACACTTTCTATTGCTCACTTCTCGCATCCCACCATCAGTCTGTTTCACATAATTGTTGAATTTCTACACTTATATCATTCTTGTTTCCATAGGTAATCATTTAGTATTAGGGGTATTTATAGGCCAGCAGACAGGAGAGGGCACAAGAAAGTGGTGGAGGAGTAATAGTGGAAGTAGTAGTGGTAGTGGAAGTAGTAGTGGTAGTGGAAGTAGTAGTAGTGGAGTCAGTCATATTCTGGGAGAGAGGAGCACTGCAATACAGCTGGCAGCCCGCATAGGGTAAGGACAAGAACACAGAGGGGAAAAAAATGATGAAAATAAAATAAAGGACAAATACAAGGAGAAATACAAAGAAGAAAGAAGAAATAGAAGGGGGAGGAGATAGAAGGAGAAGGAATCAGGTTAAGTCATGGGTGTTCTGAAGTTTGGAGCATTTAACAATGTAATGGGAGAGGAAAGCATCTACAGAGACAAAGCCAGGGCTAAGATTCATACAGTGAAAGTTGTGTATAAGGGAGGATTCAACCAGACGGCGACTGTGAAAGTTAGACGAAGGGTAGACAGTTTTAGCAGAAGACCAATCAATAGGATGACTGTGATCTCTGACATGACAGAAAAGGATTCAACCAGTCGCCGTCTGGTTGAATCCTCCCTTATACACAACTTTCCCTGTATGAATCTTAGCCCTAGCTTTGTCTCTGTAGATGCTTTCCTCTCCCATTACATTGTTAAATGCTCCAAACTTCAGAACACCCATGACTTAACCTGATTCCTTTCCCTTCTATCTCTTCCCCCTTCTCCTCTTTCGTCTTTCTCTTCTGTATTTCTCCTTGTATTTGACCTTCTTTATTCTATTTTCATCATTTTTTCCCCTCTGTGTTCTTGTCCTTACCCTATGCGGGCCGCCAGCTTTATTGCAGTGCTCCTCTTTCCTAGAATTGACTGACTCCACTACTACTACTTCCACTACCACTACTACTTCCACTATTACTCCTCCACCACTTTCTTGTGCCCTCCACTGTCTGCTGGTCTATAAATACCCCTTCTACCTGAACTTTGTGTTAGTGTGACTTTGTAAATGGTCCAAGTTTGACCGAAACGTCGTCGTAAGCTCCTCTCTTCTATGTGCGGGTTGTGTGTGTATTGTTCCAGTCACGATATTGTGACTTTTTTGTTATTTAGTATTACCGTTACTAATTTAGCTTCGTAAAATTCCCTTCAGCTATTTAGGAGATTTTTTGCATTACATTTCAAAACAATTAAGAATATCTAAGACTTAAATTCATTTTTTTATATGCTATGCTTCAGCACATCATTTTGTAAAGAAAAACAACTGTTAAGAGTTTCATAAAAATCACACTTCTGGCTTTCGTCACATAGCCATGGTGTGACTCGTGCTTTATTTGTTTTTTTCTTTTAAGTGATTGAATGAGTTGAGTTCGAGCTTCTTTGCCTCTTCAGAGTGTTGATTTATAGCTCCTGGGCCTGTTGTGGGCATTACTCTTCAACTCCTGGGCCTTTTAAGGTTGTCAAGCTGCATGTGCTGGGATTATTTAAAGTGTTGACCGAGGCCTGGTCACAGACCCGGCCGCGGGGGCGTTGACCCCTGGAATTCTCTCCAGGTAAACTCCAGGTAAACGTTATTTTGTCTTATGGTTGTTGACCCCCAGCTTCAAGACCTCATTAGCAGATTTAGAGTTCCATGGGCCCTACGCGGAACCACATTTTGGCGCTCTTTCTAGGGGAACTTCTCGCTGCTGTCAGCTTCTGCACTAGTGAATATTAAATTTTATCATTAGTATATCACTGTCAATGGCCTGTTACGAGAATTTCATTTAAATTGATTTATCAAAATAAATATTTAATAAAATACGAGAACTTAAATAAATGCTTTTTTAATTCAGAATCGAAATAGTTTGTGAAATACGCAAATAAATAACTAACATCACTTGGGGACCTGTGTGACCACATACAATCAAACATTAAAAATAGAGATGCGATTCAAGACTAGTTAAGAAACAAAACACGAAAGATTTGCTTCATCTCATCCCCTCTATATTTAGGGGCTGCTTAATTCGTTATCGGTAAACCTGAAACTGGTAGCTTCATGAGAGAATGACTTGTAGCTTCAAGGTCTCTACCTGGCGACAAAAGCTACCTGGCGACAAAAGCTACCTGGCGACAAAAGCTACCTAGCGACAAAAGCTACCTGGCGACAAAAACACATCTAATTGAATCAGTCTGTACTTACACGTTTTAACACTCAGAAAGTGTGATAAAAATGTTATAGAAAATCATTAAATATGTTTTATATTTCACATTTTCATTTTAATTGCAGACAATTATCAATAGTTTGGACTTGCACATTTAGTGCTACTGAAGTAACATTGCACAATAATATAAGGTGCAGGCTTATTTGACAAGAAAAATATGTCTTTTGACGAAGATCTGTTATCATTTAACCCGATCAATGAGCATCCGCTCTTACCTGTGCTAGTCACAAGTGACTGCACCCCACCTGGCTCGCAGGTGCTACGAATACGTTGTTAATTAACTTCCGTAGGTGCGTCATCACTGTGGCACTGAGTTATCGGGGAGTAGCATTGTCAGGTTATCATACGGAAATTATTATATTTTACACTAAAATAACAATTTTGGCACTTACCAATAACAACTCGAACCAACCTCTAAATAGAACACGCCAGCACTGAAAATTTGAAGACAATCACAAAAATAATTTTTAAATAATTGTACGGAAATCAGTATTCTATTTTTGTTTTATATCTGCATTTTGAGAAACTTTTAAAACAAAATTATTTATAATATGATTACCTATTCATACCAATAACAATTTGAATCATCCTATAAGACACTTTAGAGTTGAAAATTTGAAGGATATCAAAACAAAGTCTTAAATAATATATATATATCCTGAAGAGCAAGAAGATACAATCATACATTTATCCTGAAGAGCAAGAAGACACAATAGTACATGTATCCTGAAGAGCAAGAAGACACAATAATACATGTACACATAGGACAGAGGAGAAAAAATAATAATTAAAGAACTACTATAAGTATTTTTCCTATCTTTTCTTCTTGTAATCCTAGGACACAAAAATGTGATCCTGTTTTTTTTTAAAGGTGGAGAACAGAGATTCTCTAAGATAGTAGATGCTTAAGGTTTCAAGTTAGTTTTGGGCATCTTACGTACATTTTTGCTAATTACACAAAACTAATAAAAACAAATTGATATTATTGATTTTTTTGTAATAAAAGAGTTTTTCTTCTGATCAACTTCAAACAATGAACGTTTATTTTTCAATAAATTGGATTCTGATTGTTATTGGGCGCTTTAAGTGCCAAATTTTGTTCAATTAAGTGCGTTTCTGATTTCTATGGGAGAATTTGAGAATGCCTCTTCTGACTGGCTTCAAACTTTCAACGATTTTATTGAATTAAAATGGAAGTATAATACTTTTCAAGATCACTATGAAACTGAAGTGTTGCCAAGAAACTCACAACATCTATCTTATCACACTCTCTCAATTATATGGTATCATCTTTCTAAAATTTTAGACTGCATCATCAAAGATTTTTGAAGTTAACGAGAAATTTTCTTTAGTTATTGCATACAAATTAATATCACTATTTATTTAATAACACTAAACGTAAGGTTTCTGCTGTTATTGGATGGAATAAGTCCCTTATTCCATCCAATAACAACAGAAACCTTACGTTTAGGAAACCAAACCGGTGGTTAAAATTTGAAGGGTATTACTTGAGTCATTCTTCAGTTATGACAAACTCCAACGATTCCGATATTTTTTTCTTTAACTATTTTGCTATATTGACAAATTTACCCCCCACATAAACAAAAGTAAACGGCTACTATTCTGGTTGTAAGACGCATCAGCCATTAAATATTGAAGCTTTTCACAAGCTAGATAGGAAAGGTGAACCAGATAGAATGGATTGTTTTGTTGACCTTGAATTGTTCTAACACAGTGGATAATGAATATGAGAATCCCATCAGTTTTAGTGGCAATGTAGTCCTGAGTTTAGAAGGTGTTGTGGAAGTAAGCTTAGAGAGAGAACATAGGAAGGAAAAGGGGCATCAAACTTTAAAAGAGGAAATTACATTAGCATGAGGTAATTCCTGAATGGAATAAAGTAAAAACGTGAACTGCAGGACAGGATTGGAGGACAGGAGGGTCAGGGGAGGCATGATAACGACATACAAAATACTGCGAGGAATTGACAAGGTTGAGAGAGACAGGATGTTCCAGAGATGGGACAGAGAAACAAAGGGTCACAATTGGAAGTTGAAAACTCAGATGATTCAAAGAGGTGTTAAGAAGTATTTCTTCAATCAGAGAATTGTCAGGAAGTGGAGGCAGGAACCATACATAGTTTTAAGACGAGATATGATAAAGTTCATGGAGTTGGGAGAGAGAGGACCCAGTATCGATCAGTGAAGAGAAGGGGCCAGGAGATATGACTCGACCCCTGTAACCACAAATAGGTGAGTACACACACACACAGACCCATACACACACACAGACCCATACACACACACAGACCCATACACTCACACACACAGACCCACAAACATAGAGCCCATACACACACACACATAATTCCCCACACACATACAGACCACCACACACACATACAGACCACCACACACACATACACACACACACACAAGTTTTTCATTCTGTGGTGACAAAAAATGGGTTGCCAGAGAGCAGGACGGAAAACCAGGGGACTGGAGGATGAATCTAGAAAGAAGGACTGGGTAGTTGAGCTCATGAAAAGAGAAGAAGAGTGGGGAAGGAAGCTAAAAAAGCTTAGCAAGAAAATGGAGGAAAGGATAGCTACAGAGAGCAGGAAATAGGAGCTAAAAACCACAGCAGCAGAGGCTAAGATACAGAGCTTAGAAAAGGAACAGAAGAATCTGAAACAGTCTAAAGAACCAAAGAGCAGTACGAGCATGACATCAGGAATTGCTACATCAGTCACAAATGAGGGGACCATACGGAACAAAGGAGTTAAACAAAGCGGTCCTATCAGACCACCGTGGAGACCCGGAAAAGATGATGAGCACACCAGGAGCAAACGAGGGGACTGAAGAAAATGAAAGAGCTAAGCTACATGCAGAGTCCCTAACAGACCAAAGCAGTGCACAGGAAAAGCTGAGAAGGGAAAATGACAGACCAATGGGCACAGAGAAATCAAATAGAGAAGATATTGAAGAAAGAAAAGCTGCAATGGAGGCAACTAAATCGACTCAGGAGATGCAAAGGGAACTGCAGTGGGAGAATGAAAAGGAGGGGTCAGTCTTTGTTTATGGGCTCCAGGAAGATGAAGGGGAAGCTTATGAAGGAAGAAGGCAGAGGGAGAAAAGGCAATTAAAAGTATTGTGAAAGCAATAGAAGAGGACAGCATGATCCAGCTGACAAATTTTCTCAAAGTGATTCTCAAGGCAGAATCGGCTCGAAACAGGATCCTGCAGGAGAAAGCAAGACTAAGGGATATATCGACATACCGACAGAACACAAGAAAGGCAGAAACTGAAAGAGAAGGTATAAAGATACAAGGAGCCTAGTTTGCTAGGCTCATGTTTGTAGGATCGATGGCTGTGTGGATAAGGTAACATGTATATTGTGTGGCCTCTTGAGGCGGGACAGTGTGTCGAGGGGTCGAATTCTGGCCTGCTGCAGTTTGGAAATTATTCAAAACCACTTGTTTCGTGTTTTCATTGTTAT